>VDFB02367274.1:0-44395 GCA_007258455.2 Sequoia sempervirens
GAGCAACCAAGCTTGAGACGATCACTGCAAAAATCAATCTAAAAGTGGGCGCCCTACCTCTGTACATCTCGTGGTAAATCTATGAAGTGACTAGAACAATTTCCTCTAGGCCCATTACCTCATGGCATGCATTATATCCGACATCAGAGTCATATATCATACACTCACCATGTATTGGAAAATGCAATATCTGCCCTACATCCTCTAGCATCACTGTTTCCTCGCTAGTAGGAAGGTGGAATGATGAGGTATCGCTGTTCCATCGCTTGCACAATGCTGTTATCATTGCCAAATGTGTCAGGACGATGGGAATGTACGCAACGAACCACAAACCAATCTCCCCCAAGTGCTCCTATCATAACTCAAATAAATCACCGAGTCTGGACAAAACTATGGGTTACTGCTCACGAGACATCAAAGGTGGGATAACCTTCTACACCCACGAAGTGCACAATGTCAAAATTTGAAAAAAATTGGCTCAATTTGGAATTTTCATCCCCAAACTGATAATAGCGTCGATATTTACAATAAATTTGCTAGAATTCAAATTTCAAATTGCGACGCTGAGGTATTTAAAATGCAAATTGCAAGTTACATCACTAAATACATATGTGTCATGATTTAACTTTGGTAAAACCCTAACCCTAATTTTCAAATCAAGAAAGGCATCGCTAAGCACATATGTGTCATGATTTAAAATCAAAAGCCCTAATTCTAAATTGAGAACTGCATTGCAATTCACATATGCATCACTAAAATTCAAATTAGCGTTGTCGATTCTTAGTGATGCCACCAAATTTTAGATTTCAAAAGGCATTAAATGCACCAAAAAGTCAAATTTCAAATCAAGTTTCAAATCACATACTGGTGGTCCTACGCTTGGAAGCCTCTAATAGTCTCGAACCTAGTCGGAAATGTGTCATGGGAGCACTCGTTGCACCATTTCATCAGAGGATTAGAGCTCAAAATGCAAGAAATCCTGAAGGTGTGAATTCATAAATGAATTGAAAGTGACCCTTCCTCACCTATTTATGCTTGAAAATTAGGGTTTTTTTCCCTTGTTTAACTATCAAGCTGGGGTATTTCATCATTTTCACCAATTTTTTAAAATTGAACCTTATTTTGCATCATTTTTCATATTTTTGGCATTTTTTTGCATCCCGGATCCTTTCCAAACCCCTTGGTCAACATTTTAACCTTTGTCGAGAAATCAACCCAAAATTCAAAATTTCTGCCTGATTTCTTGAGGGGGTAGGGAACCAGCTTATTCCTTCTATTGGGGTAGTAGTGGGGTGTCTGAAAATTAGAATTTTTTGATTTTTTGATTTAAGCAATAGTTTTTTTATCTTATGAGTATCAGTCTTTGAATTGAAGCAACAGGTACCTCGCTTCAAAGAGGGGCAAAACACAGACATTGAAAAATTTCTTGAATGATATCATACACTTGAATCAGGTATACTAACATCTTTTCCTCTTGAAACCCATCCTCTTTTTGCTTAATTAATTAAATTATCCTAGCTAATTAATTAATGACATCATTTGCATCTATTAACCTAATTAACTTCATCAAGTTAATTCACCCCCTTTCATGCTAATTCTTCGTCCTATTAAATTAAATAAATCAAACTATTTAATTTAAATCCCTAAATCTTCTTATTTAATTAAATAACCCTAAGTTATTTAATTAAATATCATTCCACCTATCCCCCATTCATTAAATCATTTTTTATTTAATGAATATAATGTAATTCTTCGAAATCCCCTAATTGTATAATTAATATTGTTTAATTATCAATTAAATCTAATTCCCCCCACTTGCAAGGGAATATTCCTCCTTTGCACGTTCCTCTAAAAATGGAATATTCCTTTGCATAAATTAATTTAGTTTTAATTAACTAAATCATCCTTTTTCCCTCACCCATGAGAATATTCCAAAGAATATTCTCTCTCCTCACTCATTTGAAAAGGGGAATATTCCTTTTTCTAAACAAACTTAGCTTCTTGAGCAAGTTAACTTGTAACCTCTTGTGCAAGTTAACTTATGCCCTCTTGGACAAGTTGAAAGTGTGTTTTTTTGGACAAAGGAGAACCCTTGATTAAATCTCATCTTGAATTCTCACCCATTGATGAGAATCCATGATCCATGCCTCTAATTTCTTCCATCCTTGACTGTTGATTGATTTTTTTTATCTCAACCATTCATTTTTCATTTTCTCTCCTATAAATAGGTCACTATTTGGAGACAAATGGATCCATCTTTTAGAGAAAACTTATGCTGTTGAAATCACTCACACTCACAACCATATTTAGCACATATTTAGTATCTTTTAGTTCATTTTAATTGCATTAATTAGATTTAAGCTTCCATTAATAGCTTTAATGATCACATAATGCATCCATTTATCTTTTTAACTAATTAGGGTTTGAATCTTTAGGTTCGAATCCATTTAGAATTGGATTATAATTTGTATATCTTCATCATTTAGCATAAAATCATGTTTAAATAGCTTGCATCATGCTTATTTAGATTAAAATCATGTTTACATACAATCTCACAATTGTTCCATTAGTTTTCTTCAATACAACTGACTAGGGCAAGCTCATTTATCCACAAGATTGGGAAAGTGTCACCGTTCCACATCAATGCGACACCACTCCCACAATGGGATAAGTTTTGAATGGATTAGAGTAGACATTTAAATGCTTTCGTAGTTTAGAATTCTTAGTTTTGATAAATGTTTAGTTTAACTTTCATTTGAATGATCCTGTTTAGATTTTGCGTTAGTTGCTTTGTTATGCTTCGATTCTTCATGGAACAAGCGTAATCAAACCATACTAATCCATTCGATTACAATAACAACAATATTAGTACACACTATGTAAAAATAAATATCTTATTCAACAAGGTAAAGATGCCTTAGTATGTAAGGTTGTCTTAATTACCAAGCATCATCCCTCAAATGAAAAAAACACATAGATATGAATTATAAAAATAGTTAATAAAAATAAAGGTCATTCACATTAAAAATCCCCAATGAATCAGAAGCTAGCAAGTTGTGTTATGCTAGGTGACCATGGATATGATAAATGATAGATCCCATAAAACACATATGCTAGCAAGTTGTGTTATTCTAGGTAGATTGTGAGTCACATGGGTCCACAAGATTGCAAGTTGCATTATGTGTCCATGTAAAATGATAAATGAAATGTACCCATAAGGCTAGCAAGTTGTGTTATGGATCCACAAGCTAGTAAGCTATGTTATTCTAGGTGGTTATATAAAATACACAAATTCACAAGCTAGTAAGTTGAGTAATGCTAGGTGACTATGTATTGCTAATGCTTTAGGGAGTGCATAAATAAATTTCTTAGGGGATGAATTAATAACCACTCAAGGGGAATTATGAACAATACCACCACAGAGGGGGAAAATCAATAAGTCAAAGCTCACAAGACACCAATGTGTGGATTCATAAAAATGGATAGGTGATATGCCCCCCTTAAAATGTTAGCATATTGATATGATAATATTTTAAGGGAAAGAAGGGGGAAGAGGGGATCCTGAAGAAGGATGCACACCTCCAAAACTAGTTATCCTTGCCCCCCAAGTGTATAGGAAAGGAAAGCCATGTTAGAGATCATCGTGTTTCTACCATAGATGAAATATGGTTGTACGTAAGATTGTACTACCATGAATGACGATGAGAAAACACATGGAGCTAAAAATGTCATATAGTGAGGAGCAACACAAAGAGGAGAGATTATCATTTAAAATGAATAGGTGCATTGACACATAGAAGAGTGATATCACCACAATTGAGTAGTTGTATTTTATTGTTCAAGGCGTAACTTTCACTAGTGGAATTACCAAACACTCGATGATATGCCCAAAAAGGAATGATTTTTTAAATTTTTCTTATGATATTTCTTAAATGTTGGAGGAGGAAGAGTAATTAAGTTGGCTTTGGGAAGCTTAAAAAAAAATGCTCTTTCTTAGATATAGGATAAGGATTAGGAAGCAATCATTTCTCTTACGAAGAAAAGTTTTCTTGCTCACCCGAGGAAGTCATAAATACATTATATGATTGGGGATGAGGTGTAGATGAAGGAGGATATTGGAAACCTAAACCCCTTTTTGCAAGGTGCGGTGTAAGCTTCTCAGGATCCTTAATAAATACTTGTTGCATATTTTCATTATATCCAAGTTTAGAAACATTTTTGAATCAAAATATATAATTTTGTTCCAACTTAGATGGAGGAGGAGAAATATTCTCTAAATGAGAAGTATAATTATTTGTTGAAAGAGGAGAAATAATATTGATATGAGGATAATTTGATTATTTTGCAAGAATACAAATCGTTTTTGAGTATTGAAATGTTAAGAGGAGGAGAATCAATGTTATATTTTTCCAACACACAAGGAATGAAAACTAAAGAGCCCCTATTACCATCATGGGATGATGATTGTGATTTTTTTTGCGACAGTAGATTTGAGTTGTTTAGAATATTTCACAAATGAAACATAAGAATCCTTAGGTTTAGATTGTGAGATTTTATACTCTCCCACAAAGGAGGGTGTAAAATCTAATGGACCCCAATAGTCACCAAAATATATGTTCAAACCATTATTTTTGTTAGGAGTGGTTGTAGTGTGGAGATTAGATGTTTTAGAAGAAGGAAAAGATTGTGTGGGTGCCACCAAAACCACATTCGACTCTTCAAACTTTGATGGTGAGATTTAATACACCCCAATGAAACATGTAAAATATAACAAACCCCAATCATCACCAAAGGCTGCAGTTGTAGGTGATTTACTATCATTGGAAGGTAGTGTTTCAATTTTGAAGATGGAATCAAAATGTTAAGAGAGTTGGAAAATTTATGTCCATCTTTGAATTATAAACAAATTTCAAGATTTGGATGCACTTTAACCATATAGACCTTGATATTATATTCAAACTTGATTGTACAATGAAGAGTAGACAAGACTCCTCTCATGGTAGGAATCCATGATCTACTAAGAAGATTATATAAAAGAGAATTAGGCATGAAACGGATAAGGCTAGGAAAATTCACATGCCCTACCTTAATGGGTAGTGCGATTGTACCTAGTGATTGCCTACTCACATTATTGAAGCCATGAATAGAAATGGTATTAGGTTTGATGAGAGACCTATCTACACTGATCTTATATAAAAGGTCAATTATATAAACATAAATAATTGATCCATTATCAATTAGAGTATGTTTTATGCCATTTTAGTTAACAATGAAAAAAATTATAAGAGGACCGTGTTGTTTTTGAATTTCAAGAGAAGGTAATTCATGTTGATGGAATGTAATATCCAAGTTTGTTGCATGCATATAATTTAACAAGGCTACTAATTAATTTAGTCTCACAGAAGGTGGCACCACTATCTTCTATAAGGCCTTTTGGAGCATCTCGTGGTATGTAGGTGAAGTTTGTATTAAGTCCAAAACAAAGATCTTAGATTGAGTATTACACACTTTCTCAACAAGATCATACTCTTTTCCCACATGTAGAGAAAGATGAGTACGAGGGAAAGATAAGGTTTAAGAACTAGAATAGAAGTTGGGGTGATTTGTGCTTGCTTTGGTTGTTTGTTATCTTGAGTATTGTATGTGTGGGCAACTATATTAGGTCGTTGCGACACACTTTGATAAATATTATTATTTTGACTATTTTTCTTACAAATTTTAGAATGTGACTTAGAGGTTTAGGCTAGTTTGGAACACCTCCAATAGTGACAATTGGTTTAGTGTTTATGTGTGAGAAACCACATGATAATGAGGTTGCTGCAACACATTAAATGGTTTTGTAAAGTTTGGGAATATTTTGAATAGTAAGAAGGGGTTTAATTTATGGTTGAGGGACATTAGAAGGAGGATAGATAATAAGTTTTGGTTTATGACACATATTGGGTGAGTGTAGAGTGGTGAAAGGAAACATATTATGAAGGTAATTCAATAATGACACAAATTTTAGGTAAGAAACACTATTTGGATGTTGTCCCAAAGGGAGAGCCAAGAAGGTTTGGGTAAGATTTTGATCCCCTTTGTTATGAGGAACACAAATATTTAGGGTAATGCAATGAATTAGGTGAATTAGGGTCAAATTGATAATGCACAGTAGAATCTGGGAGTTATAGATCAGATTGACAAAAATAAAGAGTAGATTTGGACAAAGATTGCTAAGAAGAATCTTGTACAAAAATTTGGGGCAAAAATGGTAGGACAGGGGTGCTGAGCACCTCAATCCTAAAGTACACATTTTAGGTTTTGAAAGTGTGGAAAAGTGTATAGTGTTTTTAGGCCGTTGATGTCAGAGATCAACATTTGAAACTTGAAAGAACTCAGTTAAGTAATGTGCCCTATTTTTTTGATGAGAGACATATGAAGGAATGAATTAGGGATTTTAAGCATTCAAAGGAGTTGATAGATCAAACCAACTTCACACATGAGTGCTCCTAGAGGTAGGAGGTAGGAGAAAGTGTTGGTAAGATATATATACCAATGAAATTATAGAAGAAAGAGATTTATGATTATGTTTATGCAAATAATAAAGTGTTTCAAATGGTTTTTCCAAAGTAAATATACAACACTTACAAATGAAAATAAAATAATTCAGATCTAATTCCCTAGACAAGGAAAATCAGATATGAAAATATGTAATTAAATCCAAATATTTTGTAAATGTGATCTAAATTTAATTCACCAAAGTGTTTAGGGTTTAGTGAGAAAGAAGTGCAAACACTTGATTTTTAAAATTAAATAAGTGCATATGAACAACAAGATATTCAAATAACCTAATGCTTCATCAAATTAGAAAATTTATGCTATGTAAATAATTTTTTTTACAAGTATAAGAAGTGTCGAGTTCACCAAAATATTAAGTGATAAAGTGATCTACATCCAACAAGTGAATTAGCCTAGATCAATCTTTTCCCTTTGGCTTAACATTAGGACACAAACCAACTAGGGTTTAACAATTGGCTAACTACCTCAAAGGAGAGCCAATTTGCTAGGGTTTTTGTTCTTTTGTTGTAAAGAGGTAAATTTTGATGTGTGATTTAGTTAGCCTAATTGGCATAAAACCTACAATTAAAATACAAATGATCTCATAGATGAGAATGAAAAATTGTAGAAACAAACACAAATCTAAGATGCATAGACAAAGAGGAACCTGTGATGGAAAGATGAGCTTGAAATGAAAGGATAGGGGTTCTGAGCACCCTAGTCTGGGTATTTTGGAATGATCTCATCTTATGGAAACCTTCCATAGTCTGCTCTCTTCTCTTCTGCAACCTGTTGCTAACGAAAGTTCTAGATTTGACATGTACACATGAAAAGAGGGGAAAGGTTGTGTTTTATAAGGGCTTGCCTACGTCAAAACCAAGTTTTGGTGTTTCCAGATCCACAAAAACAAATTTTTATGGTATAAATTACGTTCCATAGGTCGGGTAGAGGTAAAATAAACAATAAATGTCTATAATAAATGAATGAAAATTGATAAAGTTACCTTAGGCTTGAAACCCTTGATGAAGTGATGTCACACCATAAGTTTCCACAAAGAGTTGATGAATAATACATAAATTTCCTTGAAGACCTACAAGAGGTTAGTCTGCATAACACAATAGATTGTTGTAGCAAGCATGTAGAGAATAAATCACATGTATCTTCATAGTTTGCACATAATAATTGCTCATAATAGAGTATATATGTTCAAATGAGAGGGAAAAGTTGTTTATTTATGTCTCCCAATTGATTTTCTTGGATATAGGTTGACTAGGGGTCATTTTAAAATACTCAAGCCTAAAACTCAAAGTAATAGATATTTACAATCACACCCTTAGGAATAGGGCACCCAACACCCGTGTCTGAGTGTTTTTGGACCAAAATTCTATGGATGTCAAGGAATTAAGTTTATTTTCTCAATCTAGACTCAAAATGAGCAAATTATGAATGCAAATAATTATATATGAAAAATAGGGTGTTCACATAGTGTGATTTTCAAGGGTGACAATTTAAGATGCTACATTTTCATCATAGAAGAAAAGTATATGGCTACTAAACATACATTTGATGAGGTTGGTTGGATACAAAGACTCAATATAGATATTGGTCTCCAACGCTCTTGGAAAGTGTCATTAGACAGATAAGGTGTAACTGGAAATTAGTTTGTGTAGACACTAAAAAATGTCCTAAACAATATCATACACTTGAATTAGGTTTACTAACACCATTTCCTCTCGAAACTCATCCTCTTTTCACTTAATTAATTGAATTAGCCTAGCTAATTAATTAATTGCATCATTTTCATCCTTTAACCTAATTCATTTAATCGGGTTAATTCACCCCTTTCACACTAACATTTCATCTCATTAAATTAAATAAATCATACTATTTAATTTAATTCCCTAAGTCATCTTATTTAATTAAATAACCTTAAGTTATTTAATTAAATATAATTTCACCTTTCCCCCTTTCATTAAATCATTTAATTTAATGAAAATCCCTTTAATTCTTCTAATCCCCCAATTGTGTAATTAAACCTTGGTTAATTAACAATTAAACCTTGGTTAATTAACAATTAAACTAATTTTCTTCTAAAAAGGGAATATTCCCATGGAATATTCCTTACCTCCTTTTTGCACAATTAAAAATTTCTTTTAATTTGGAAAATATCTTATCCTTACCCATGAGAATATTCCAAAGAATATTCTCTCTCCTCCAATCATCTCACTTAGCTTCTTTAGCAAGTTAAGCTCGTGACCTCTTGGACAAGTCTCTTGGTGACCTGTGTGTGTAGGTCAAAAGTGTGTTTGTTTGGAACAAATGAGCACCCTTGATTGGAATCTCATCTTTCATTCTCATCCATTGATGAGAATCCATGATCCATGCCTCCTATTTCCTCCATCCTTGACCATTGATTAAGATTTTTGATCTCAACCATCCATTTCTCATTTGCTTTGCTATAAATAGAACACAATTTGGAGACAAATGGACCCATCTTTCAATTGCAAACTTATGCTATTGAATTCACTTGCACTCACACTCTTAATTTACTCACTTTTAGCTTGTTTTAGTTCATTTTAGTTGCATAATAGCTTAAAACATCCATTAATGGCTTCCATGCATCAATCTTAGTTTGTTTATAAGTTAGGGTTTCCATCTTTTAGCTTAGAATTAGCTAAGATTATCTTAGAAATTGTATAATTAGATCATTTTTAGCTTAAAATCATGTTAATTTAGCTTGCATCATGTTCAATTTAGCATAAATTAGGTTTTCATCCATTTATCACAATGGTTTCATCAAATTCTCTTCCATAGAATTGATCGAAACAGGCTCACTAATCACGGGATTGGGAAAGGGTCATTGTTCCACACCAAAATGACACCAATTCCAAAACAGGATAAGTTTTAAATGGGTTAGGGTAGGCATTTAGCTATTTTCCTAGTTTGTAGTTTTTCAGTTTCAATAAATGCTTAGTTTAAACTTTCAATTTGAATGATCTTGTTTGAGATCAAGGTTTAGTGGCTAAATTATTCTTCAATTCATCATGGATGAAGTGTAATTAACCCACATTGATAATCCTCAGTTCACATTCTGGCACCTGAAGGAGGGAAAACCGTCAATCAATTTTTAGCTTAAAATCCATTCATTTTACTTTTTGTAGGATACAAAAGTTCCCAAATCACAAACATCAATGCACTTTGAAGAGCATTGCCATATAGTGATGCTATCTCAATTTGAAACACCGACGCCAATTAAATACACTGACACTGATTTAAATCTGGTGACGCCGATTTATTATAGAGATACCAAAAACTCCAAATGATGACACCCAAAAATTCTCTAGAGTGATGCCCAAAAAAATATCGACGCTATCGTGCTCTCTGTTTTTGCTGCAAAGCGATGCCCATTTTCACCATAGCGATGCCCATATTTCAAATTGTGATGCTATTGTTTTTAGTGACACCCAACTAGGGTAAGAAGGTTTATGATCATCTTTTCGACATGTGCTTTAATTTTCTCAACTCATTAGATCACTAATACACTTCTAATGCTATTCTGGTTGTTATACTAACATGGTTTTGTAGGTTGAAAGACATAGAGCTAAAGTGAAGAAATCTTTCTTATCTTGAAATTTTATGATTGTAACAAGCGTTTAACGCTTTGGGGAAATTATAACCCAACTTATTATTCTTTCTAATTTCTGATCTAGGAATTCACTAAATTTCAATTGGGTCTTAAAAAGAATGTTCAAATAGGATTAAAATTGAACAAGACAACTTCATATTTCATTTGGTGCATAAAACAAAGTCATCTTATCTTAAGGGTTAAAATTTACAACTGCTTGTTATATTTTGTGATTTACAATGTTGTTATTAGATGCATATGCAATTCTCTCGTGCCACTCAGCGATCTTGAGAAACAAAAACATTCCTTAACACTTTGCAAAATAACCTACATATTTCAATTTGGATTAAAATTGAACCCCTTCCAAGTATGAGAAAAACACATGGCGTGTGTTTTCTCTTTGTTCATACGAATGAAGATGATCAAACTACGGACGTAATTCCTTGTTATTGTTTATCCTTAGAGGGTTTTCCTCCTTGCTTTGAAAGGAGGGAAGGACCCAAGCGATAACGAACTAAAGCCAAGTTCTTCCAAACCGCTATATAAATGTGGTTGCAATGAAAATTGCGATCAATGGGATGCGGTACATGATATCTCTCCCCTAGTATCTCTCTCCCCCAATATCTTTATGATACGTAAAGCCCTTTTCTAAGGATTGAGAGACCTCTTGACAGAGTTTATCATAGTACCCCCTAAACTGGAAGCCCTTATTATGAACCATTGTTTAGAAGCCAAAAATCCTAAAATACATGTTGGCGCAAGAACGGTCATTCTGAAGCCACCTCACATTCTTACTATTCAATTATAGAAACATAAAAATCCTTTTGATCTATGAATTTTAAGGATTTTGAGATTTGGTGGTCTTGAGAAGTGTGTGTCGTGGAGGGGAGCTAGTGTCGCCAAATCTCTAACTGTTCGCATTGTTTAGTGTTTGGAGAAATCCAGGTGGGGACTCAACAGGTATAGCCATTTTGAACCTAGGATTGTAAATGATTGTGAGTCAGTTTGATACCTTGCTTGGTTCCAAAACATTACAAAAACATTCACTATCTTCCTCAAAATTTCAAACACTTTGGCCTAAATATGCAGATCTCTTGAAATTAGCCTTGATATCACTACTTGTCCTAAGGATTTTATCCTTAGAGATTTCTAAATATATTGACTTATATCTCAAATCCATATTTTCCAAAGACAACATAGGAAATTTTGGCTTTAACCTCATGATTCTTACAAAATGGACATTGTGAAAGTTATGGTGTTTTTGACATAAGCATTTAGTTTGAAAACTTAATCAAGACAAGTGATTGTGGTAAAATAAACTCATTAAGCAAGATAAATTAACAAATGAACCCCACATGACTATTTGGAGACTGATTTATTCCATTGAATAACCTGATCTTCTAGGTGCTATCATTCAACCAAACTTTGAACTCATTAATAGAGAACAAACCAATCTCATTATCAGTTTAAGAAGCTTCACTTTTGAAACACAAGAAACATCTACCCAATGGAGAAACACAACAACCATTTTAGATGAAGAAGAGGAACAAGTTGATATTGAGGTTGGAAGGCCTGCATTAAAACCACCCATGTGGTAATAAATATCTTCCTTTCTTCCATAAACTTGAACTAGTTTTAAATGATCTCACGTAAAATTAGGATCCCTAAAGTAAGGTCTACAGGTTGACATTTCAGAATTAGGCATCTTAGTCCAAAAGATCTCAAGAAACACCTTTGGGAAATTCATGAAACTAGAACTAGGTTGTTATACAACTTCTACAAACATGCTTCAAGACACAATCCAAACTTGTATTCCTTCTATTAATGTCAGAATCTTATTCTTTTCCAACGTTTCCAATTTCTCACATGACCATGATCCATCACACAATCAAAATACATAGGGGAAGATCTACATATCATCAATACAGATGTAGTTATAATAATTACAAGTTTGGTAGGAAGTGGGCCTTAATATTTTATCACAATCGCAACCTCTTGTTAAGGGACTTTTATGCTCAAGCTAGAAGGAACCAAACAAGCTTACCTACCCATATCTATCCTATCATTTAATTCAACATTGGGTCTTTAGGATTTGAAAACTTTAGAGGTCTAGAATCATTCTCACTACCTTGGTCTTATCAAACAAAGGTTCACTTTAGGTCAACATTGGGTCAAACATCTCATCCATCCCTCCATCAAATTTCATCCTTCACTTCACCAAACTTTACAAAAATTTTGAATACACCAAACACTTTGCGACTTAAACATCTATCAAACCAACCCCTAGCTTGGTCATTTTGTATGTGAAATGTATCCTTTCCATGCATTTAGACAAGTTAGTTATCATCCTTGGACTAGTTCATCTTGAAGTTCATGAGTCTACCCTAAAGATTTACAAGTTCATCAACATCCTTTATCCCAACATCAGAAATTCAAACTTGAGTCAAAAGTGTTGTCCCAAAATGTTTGAAAAGATCACTCTCCACATCACCCATATTTTCATCCCCCACTATAATCATTTCTCCCAAAATACTTAGAGTATCCATTTTACCTAGATTTGAGTCAACTAGAGAGTTCAAACATCACAAATCACAACACAACTCTCCCAAAGGTGACACAAAATTTATGGTAAAGATGAGATCACAACACAAGAGAATCGTGGAGAAAACCAAAGTTACATTTACCTCAAGTGATCTTAATCCTTTAGAATTTGATCCAAGAAGTCAAGTTACACCATCACAATGACTAGAATCACCATCAAGACCATATGAGATAGAAGATATCACAAAAAATCCATTTGTACTCACTAGGGAGGAAATCATGGAACATCAAGCCTTTGAAAATGTAGCTCCTATCTCCCCAACATTTTTGGCACATAATTTAACACAAAGTTTCACAACCCCACCACTAGGGTTAAATCAAACATACATTCTTGATATTGCAACAAGCCTTGCCAAAGACTTTGGTCATGCCCTTTCATTTGAAAATAGCACACTTGTGGGAACAATTGAAACTAATCCTTCATCTCACATGACCACTTGGACACCTAGCTTTGGTGCTCCTCCCATTCTTGAAGATCCTAAGCAACCATACACACCTCTCGATCTTCATTACTCCACCATAAATTCCACATATTGAGGACATCCCTCTTCATCCATACCCATGAGTACCACAAGTGTTCCTACCATCACACAAAGTAGTGCATATCAAGTATCTCAAAATAGTGCACAAGGGCATGTCAATACCATACCACAAAGCCAACCCTTAAAGAAAATAGGGACATCCTTACCCAATCCTCCAATTGGTACATCCATACCATTGGTTTCACAAAACACACCCATCCCATTTGTTATCAACCCATCTCAAAGCAATCCCTTGGTAACAAATCCTATCAACATAGTTAATACATCCATAACACAAGGGAATCCTCTAGACATGGGACAAGGAAATATTTTTAATCAATGGTCTCAAGGCCCTAGTGTGTCATTTCCATCACATAATCCAATGACACCATCCTCATATTTTCTCACAATCTCGTTTACTATAAAATCAAATAGGATCTCAAACATACATTCCTCTGTAAGGAAAACAGAGGTGCGAAGACACTTTCCTAATGCTAATTCTAAGAAGAGAATGCAAAAATATGGTTTAATTTTGAATTACAGTTCATTAAAGATGCACATTAGCAAAATAATAGAACAAAACAAATTTAACACAACCACAAAATTAACACCAGATTTAACGTGGGAAAACCCTTTCAGGAGAAAAACCCACACACCAAGCAAAAAAATGAACAAAGTCCACATACAGAGTTACAATTTTCTGCTTCTAGATGTAAATTCACCACATACAATTTAGGAAGCATAACAATTCTGATCAATTTCATTCTCTCTCATCAAACTCACAACTCAACTCTCTCAATACTATTACAATGCAATACTCATTATAGTATTTTCCTTCTTGAGACAATTCCAACCGATCTACATCACCATAACCATGTTCAGAAACATACCAATTCAGTTCCCATTCATTACAGTAGATAAAACGTCACTAAGCAGTTACCATATCAGGCCATTGATGAGACAACCACAAACCTCGTGCCAATCTATTCAAGTCCCACCGACAAGTGTAATACCTGCTAAATTAAAATAGTCATTGGAGTATTGGCGAGACAAGAGACTATGTCTCACCGATCACTCATCGTCACACCGATACAAGCTTCTCACAATACATTGTCAACCAAGTCCATCACTTAGTCAATCTGCACGAAGTCACTATGTCACTTGAAATCTTAACTTCACAACCTCTATCAGAGGTTAGGAATTTCTTAAAATCTTTGACTTGCCGATAACAAAGGAAGCCTCCATATCTCTCTATCGTTGGGACTCAAAATAGAGTTACACCGATGACATAGTGTCCCACCAATGAAGAACCATCAGATCATCGTTGGGATAGAGATAAAGGTACCATCGATAAAAAAAAGTTTGGCCAATCAAGGAGATAGGAGAACACAACACTGCCACATCAAGATAGTAAGTTGAGACACATTTACAACATGCTCCTACTTTATGAAGACTTACTGGCTTCTCCCAAAACTTTGACATTATTGAATATCATAGGCCTTAAGGCCCATCAAACTGGCACACCACTTGTACTTGTCTGTGCTCACTAGTTTCATTAACGCATCTACAAAATTTTCTAGAGTATCCACTTTTTCAAGATTGACCTTTCCATCCTCCACCATATCCCATACAAAATGATATTGCACATCAATATGTTTTTTCTTGGCATGGAAACTTGGTTTTTTCGCCAAACAAATAGCACTTTGACTGTCACAAAAAATAGTAATCTACCCTACATTGAAGGAAATATCAGAACACAAATGGCTAAGCCAAATGTCTTCTTTACAGGTATGTGTTGCTGCCATATACTCTGCCTTCATAGTAGATAAAGTGACTATAGCCTGCCGTGTGCTCATCAAACTAACTGCACCACCATTCAATGTGAAGATGTATCCACTGGTGGATCTCCTACTATCAATGTCCCCTGCCCAATAAAAATCCACATAACCTCAAATGCTAATGGATATTTGTGACCCAACCGAGTTACCATGATAGCATAAAGAGTACCGAGAGGTACCTTTTAAATATCTAAAAACTCTTTTCACAACATCCTAGTGTGGTCTAGCTGGATTTTCCATAAAATAGCTAAGAACTACCACTTCTTGGGAAATGTCTGGCCTTGTACAAACCATTTCATACATTAAACTACCAACTGCACTTGCATAAGGCACTCTGGTCATGTCCTCCATCTCGGTAGGAGATGTTGGACAATCTTCAACAGATAACTTCGTTCCCTGCAACACTGGAACAACTAGCTACTTGCAATTAGTCATACCAAATCTCTCCAGGAAAATATTGATATACTTACTCTGGCTAAGCCAAATATTTCTACTTCCTCTATCCATTTTTATTTCCATACCTAGAATATACCTTGCTACACCTAGATCTTTCATTTCAAACTTTGTTGACAGCTGAGATTTTAGATTAGAAATCATAGTCTTACTATTTCCTATGAAAAACATGTCATCAACATACATGGAAATAATAAGAACTCAATGATTTTTAGTTTTGAAGTACTCACAATGATCATATTTCAATCTTACAAATCCCAATGACAACACAAACGTGTCAAACTTCTGGTACCACATTCTAGGCAATTATTTTAAACCATACAAAGATTTTTTAACTTGCAAACCATATTTTCTTTACCTTTTTCCACAAAGTTCTCAGGTTGGGACATATAAATTTATTCTTTAATATTTCCATGAAGAAATATTGTCTTCACATCCGTTTGTTCAATCTCTAAGTCATACGCTGCTACAAGTGACAAAAGAAATCTAATAGATGTCAGCTTAGCCATAGGAGAAAATATTTCACCATATTCAATTCCCTCTACCTGGGAATAACATTTTGTAACCAACCTAGCTTTATACTTTTCACTACTGCCATCCAGACTTATTTTCTTCTTGAATACCCATTTACAACCAACATGATTTCTACCTTCAAGCAAGGGCACCAAATCCTATGTTTCATTCTTTTTTAATGATGCCATTTCCTCATCCATGGCTTCCAACCAAGAATTTGAATAAGACATTTCAATTGCCTCTTTCACAGTCCTAGGCTCATCAGTGCTTGTAATCAAAGCATAGGCATAATTTACATCCAACATGGAAAAACCATACCTTTCATGTTGTCACCTTTAATGTGTAGACCTCCTCAAAGGCTAAGGGCGAGGTTGTGGTTCTTCTTCTTCAAAACTCTCAGAGCTGCTAGAACTCTCCTCAGTTTTAGGTACACTTTGTAGTTCCTCTTTATCTAGAGTTTGAGGAATTTCAACTACTTTTTCTTTCTTTTCTTCTTTCATCTCTGACTGTAGATCCACTAAAGAAGGTTTCATCTTATGAAAGATTAGACTTCTGTTGTATACAACCTTTTCTATCACATGATTCCAAAGCTTGTATCCTTTCACACCAATGTCATAGCCAATGAAGATACATTTTTCAGCCTTGTTCTCCAACTTAGATCTTTTCTCATTTGACACATAAACATATGCTTTGTAGCTAAAGACTCTTACATGTCTTAAAGAGGGCTTCTTACCAGACCAAGCTTCCATAGGTGTTTTGTCAATAAGTGCTAAAGAGGGAAATTGATTTATTAAATAACATGATGTAGCCGCAGCCTCAGTCCATAACTTCTGCTCTAGACTATCATTGCTCAACATACTTCTCGCCCTTTCCATCAACATCGTATTCAACCTTTCAGCAACTCCATTTTTTTGTGGAGTCTAAGGTGTTGTTTTATGCCTTTTTATTCGATGGACTTTGCAATACCTTTTGAAATCCGTAGAACAAAACTCACTGCCATTATCTGTCCTCAAGTATTTAATTTTTCTTCTAGTCTGATTTTTGACCAAGTTTTTAAACTCTTTAAATCGATTGAACACTTCTGATTTACTTTTTAGAAAATACACAAATGCCATTCTCAAATAATCATCAATAAAAGAAACATAATATCTTGATTTTGATAACAAAGGAACATTTACTGGACCAAAAACATCAGAGTGAATATAATCCAAAATATCAGAAGATCTATGAGGACTAGAATAAAACAAAACACGATGTTTTCCATATATACAATGTTTGCAAAAATTGAACTCAAGGTTACAATCATCAAGCCCTTCAACCATGTTTTTATTTTTCAAATCTTTTAAGCCTTTCTCACCAATTTGGTTGAGCCTTTGATGCCAGAGCATGGTCTTTTCAGCTGGGAGTTTCACCTCTAAAGAGTTTTCACCTAGAGGAACTTTGTTCTCCTTCCCTACACAAGCAGTCTTATCTGACTTTACAAAGACACTATTACATTGAACATCATGTGCATCCAACTTGTAAGAGTACCAATTTGAGCACCCCTAGCCAACACCTTTGAGCCTCTAGTCATCTTACAAGCACCATTCAAGAATGAAACTTACACACCAACATCATTCAACTTACTAACATAAAGTAAATTTTGAGCCATACCTGGTATGTGCATTACACCGTCAATTCCTTTGATTCTTACATTAGGAAATTGAATTCTAACTCTTCCACGACCAAAAATTTCAAGAGATGAGTCACTTGCTAGATACACCTTTCCACCAACATAATTTTCATACTTCGTAAACTAATCTCTGTGAGATGTCATGTGAAAAGATGCACCTGAGTCAATCATCCAGACATCATCTGATGCCTGAGTTGCCAAGGCTATAATGAAGGCATCTACATTGCTCTAAGAAGAATCATTATCTGAAGAATTTTTTTTCTTCTTCTTTCTCTCCTCTTTGCAATCCTTACAGACATGACTAGTCTACTCAGAATTCCAACATTTCACCTTGGACTTCTTGCCAGGATAATTTTATTCCCTTCAGACTTTGATTTTGACTTCTTGTCTTTCTTCTTGCCTTTCTCCTTTGATTTGGATCAAACACCAAGAGCCTCCTTTTCCATCTCAAAAGATTTCCTTCTCAATCTCTTTTGACAATAATGAAGCAACCACATCTTCCATCTTGAAAGTGGTTTTTGTACTCTCAATAGCCATCACTAAATGATCCCATGAGTTGGGAAAAGAACATAAAAATAGCATACAACGATCCTCATCATGCATCTTCAAACCTATAAATATTAACTGAGCAATGAGCATATTGAATGTGTTTAGATGACTACATATGACCCTTCCTCCATTTTCAAAGAGTACAACTTCTTCCTCAAGAATAACTTATTGACCAAGGACTTGCCTTAATAAATGTCACCAAGTTTCTTCCATAAAGAATATGCAAGCTTCTCTTCATGAACATTCAAGAGAAAAGAGTTTGCAAGACATAGTATTATCAACCCTTTAGATTTTCTATCTGCGAGGCCCCAATCTTCTTGCTTCATGCCTGTAGGTTTAGTTCCAAACACAGTAATCCAGAGATATCTATCTACCAACAGGTCTTCCATTTTGAGTTTATACAACTCAAAATTGACACCATTAAACTTTTCAATTTATGTCTTCCCTGATGTGCTTGCCATCTTAATCTGCAACCAACATTACCAGATTCCTCTACAAGAATCCTACTTCAAAATTGGCACAAAAAACCTATCCAACCCATAAGGATAACACAACTAGCTAGGATCTGATACCAATTGTAAGGAAAAAAAAGGTGCGGAAACACTTTCCTAATGCTAATTCTAAGAAGAGAATGCAAAAATATGGTTCAATTTTGAATTACAGTTCATTAAAGATGCACATTAGCAGAATAACATAATAGAACAAATTTAACACAACCACCAAATTGACACCATATTTAACATGGGAAAACCCTTTTAGGAGAAAAAATCACACACCAAACAAAAACCCTTTGTATTATAGTGAAAAAATTCCACATATAGAGTTACAATTTGTTGCTTCTAGATGTCAATTCACCACATACAATTCAAGTAGCATAATAATTCTGATTGATCTCATTCTCTCTCATCTAACTCACAACTCAAATCTCTCAATACTATTACAATGCAACACACATTATATTATTTTCCTTCTTGAGATAATTCCAACCGATTTGCATCACCAGACCCATGCTTGGAAACATAACAATTCGGTTCCCATTCATTATAGTAGAAAAACCATCACTAAGCAATTACCATATCAGGCCATTGATGAGACAACCAAAAAACTCTCACTGATCTGTTCGAGTCCCATCGACGAGTGTAATACCTGCCAAACCAAAATAGTCATTAGAGTATCAACAAGATAAGAGATCGTGTCTCACCGATCACTCATCATCACACAAATATGAGCTTCTCACAATACATTGTTGACCAAGTCCATCACTTAGTCAATCTACATGGAGTCGCTATTTCACTTGAAATCTTAACTTCACAACCTCTATCAGAGGTTATGAATTTATTAAAATTTGTGACATGCCAATAACGAAGGAATCCTCCATATCGCTCTATCGTTGGGAATCAAAATAGAGTCACATCAATGACATAGTGTCCCATCGATGATGAACCATCAGATCATCATTGGGACAAAGATCAAGATCTCGCTGGTAAAACATAGTCTGTTTGATCAAGGAGATAGGAGAACACAACATTGCCACATCAAGCTAGTAAGTTGAGACACATTTCCAACATCCTCCACCACCGTCCACTATCTTACAAGGAATGATGAACCAAAGGAATCCCCAACATCTCATCACCAATCCATCACCCACTCAAAACATCAATATCCGTAATCCTCCACCGATGTCCCAACAACCACCTGATCCCAAATTGCAAGCACACACCTTAGCTTTACATCAAGCACAACAGGCTTATCAACAAGACATCCAACAACAACAACAAAAATAGCAAGAAACAACACAACAAGTAGTCGTAGAACAACAACAACAACAACAAAAATAACAAGAAGCAACCCTAGCAGCACAACAAGCAACCTTAGCACAATAACATTAGCAACAACAACAAGAAGCCCTAGCACATAGCAAGAAACCTTAGCACAACAACATCAACAACAAGCAACCTTAGCACAACAACAACAAGAAACAACACAACAAGCAGCCTTAGCAACACAACAAAAACAACAACAACAAGAAGTAGCCTTAGCGGCACAACAAGCAGCACAACAACAATATCAAGCCCATCAAGCAACTTTAGTACCACAACAACAACAAGAAGCCCAACATCAAGCCCTAGTGGCACAACAACAACAATAAGCTCAATAGAAAGCCTTACTAGCTCAATAGTATGCTCAACAACAACAACAGGGTTCCTATTATAATCCTCAATCAAACATCATCAATCCAAACACATTAGGAACATATACATCAATACCCCAATCACCTTCACCAAATCTTACACCACCATAGACACCATACAACTCATCCATCATCCCACCATATGTTCCTCCACCCAACCCACAAGACAATCTAGCATCACAATTTAAGGCACTATCACAAGAAATGCAGGACCTTCACATGGGCAAGGAAAATAATCTCCATACACAAAACTTGTGTCCATATCCATTAGATCGAAACATCGCAATGGTACCATTCCCTCCTAGCTTTGAAATCTCCAAATTTGATAAATACAAAGGGAGAGGAAGTCCTATGGACCATATAAAGAATTTAATGTCATGTGCATGGAGGTGGCCTACAATGATTCATATTTAATGTGCCTCTTCCCTCAAAGTTTAACATGACCTACTATGGATTAGTTTTCTCATCTACATCTAAGTATCAAAACTTTTCAAGAAATTACTGATAAATTCATCGATCAGTTCTCCTTCAATCTTGACATGGATTCCAATCTAGAGGAATTATATACTCTTATACAAAAAAAGGGGAAAATTTCACCAATTTCTTACAATGATGGAGACAAAGAGCTAGCAAGAGCAAGTGGCCTCTTCCCGATGAACAACAAGTGGGAATCATCATAGCAAATATAGACCCACATCTGTCCTTCACTTGAAAATGTAGTGCATCACATCATATTATGAGCTTGTCCCTAGACCCCTTAACATTGAGAGAGCTCTAATTTCATAGGGAAATACTCAATCTTACAAAGACAACCACCCATCAACTCATTCAAATGACAAGCCTCGTGTTTGGGCTAAGAACAAGAACATGAAAAATGATGGTGTGGTAGATGCTAAGGTAATCCTAAGTGCTCCTAGACCAAATAACAATCAAGTTGCTAACATCCAACCAATTGTACAACAAATGACACCTCCTCAGTATAATTAGATTAACAACACCGACATGCAACAAAGGCAAACCCCTAACAAGAACACTTATCCTAAAACAAGTACACACATCTATCTGAGCCCATCGAGACTATCATGAAAAAGTTGGTAGAGTCAAATATGATCACACTTTCTAACTTTGAAAACTACCAAGAACCACAAGAGAGACCATCTTGGTACAACAAAAAGGACCTTAGTGACTTTCACAAGATCAAAGGACACAAAACAACAAATTGCATGAAACTTAAAAAAATCATCCAAGACCTCATAAAAAATGACACCATATCTGTAGAGGTACCATCTAGGAACCAAGACCTTAAGATATACAAGAACCCTATGCCAGATCATAACAAAAATAACAACACTGGGAAAGCTAAGGATTATACAAACGTGCAACATAACTATTCCAACGCAGTTTCTTCCTATGATAGCATTATCATTGTTGTCACCATCAAAGGGAATAATGCAGAGTGTGGAGTCACCATATGACATGGTAAAGTCACCATCCAAGGAGTGCCACCCTAATCAAGAGCACAACCTACTTAGCCAACAACAAGTACCAACAAATACAATCTCTTAGGATAGCTCAAGAAGACCCTCGGATAGATATCAATCCTAGAACTCTTAAGGCTATCACCCACACATAGGGAAATCTTAGAGAAAGCTTTATCAGAGTCATCCATTCATAAGGATATTGATACTGATCAATTTCAAGCTATGGTAGGCCATATCGCTAGTCATCTTCTCACCTTCTCCAAGCAAGATCTACCATCAAAACCATCTCATAATCATGCTTTATAGCTTGAGGTTGTCATTCATAAAAACAAGGTCAAAAGAGTCTTAGTAGATGGAGGTGCTGGATTGAACATCTGCTCCCTTCAACTGATAAAAAAATTGGGCTATTCAAAGGATACTATTGAGAGGACAAAGAGTACCACCATCAGGGCATATGACGGCCAAGAACGGGTATCACAAGGTATCATTGCACTCCCCATCCAAGTGGGCCCGCTCATCACAAAAAATACATGTCAAGTGTTGGACCTTGATCTTCCATACAACATAATGCTTGGTTGACCCTGGATCCATGCTCTAAAAGCTATAGACTCAACTTATCATCAGTGTGTGAAGTTTCCTTTTGAAGTCAGAGAGATTACTATCCATGGAGATCCCGAGCCTTTTTACTACTATAAAAGTCTTGAAGCCAAGTTCTATAAAATACCCCAAATACCTAAAAATGATGAAGGGACTACACCTTCCACCTCATTTGTTGACCTATCATCCCTTGCATCCACTTCTAAAACAAAGGAACTCATTGTGCAAAACATACCTAATATCAAAGCAGTAATCCAAGATGATGGTTGTGGAAACTACAAGCTAATGAAGAACACCTTTGTCTTAGGAGAGCTACCTACTTTTCCTCAATCTCATGGGAAACCTACACCTAACAACAAAGAGCCTAAAACTATCAAGATGGTAGCTACTACCTTCACCAAGTGGGGGGATTTGAATCAAGAAGATGTCAATGAGGACAATATCTCTAAACTCCTCTATCAGGATGAATGACTTGTACTTGCTCTTCCTATGGAAAATGATAACAAAGGCTTGCAACTCATGAAAGGGATGGGATATAACAAGAATGATAAGCTAGGATAGAATGATAATGGTTTACTAGAACCCATCATTCATGAGAAATGACTAAATAATCTCATCTTAGGTTGTACTACTAGCAAGGTCACCCTTATTGGCAAAGGTACTTTTGCTAAATGAGTTGAGGCTCCCTCTTGGTCACCTACATCACGTGATATGAACTTAGATGACTTCCCCCTTGATGTTGATGACTTGTTTGAAAATAACACCCTCTTCATGATATCTGTTACATCCTTTTCTCTCAGCAATCAACCAACTAAAACACGCCTAGTCTACCCACAACTCATCGACATGGACCAACAAGGACCACCAATTATTGATTTGTTCAAAAATGATGAAGTGATCTTAGAATTCATGGGACTTTGTGACAACTTACCATGGGCAGATCATAAAGAAGGTTTTGACATAAAGCTAGATACAAAGGTGTACTATGGAGAGATGATTGAATCCTTTAGTCACAAAATAAATGAAATGCAACTAGCATGTAAATCTCTAAGTGCAAAACACACTGTGGCACTTTTTGATCCTAAAAAAGTAAAAAAAAAGGACACATCTAATGGTGAAAACCTCTCTGAGGTTCCCAAGGATGAGGGATTCAATCTCCCCCTTAGTGCAATGCATCTAGAGAAGTTAGTAGTACTAGCAGAAAAGGCCACACCAGTCCATGTGGGTACCAAAGAAGCACCTCAGATTACTTTCTATGCCGAATCCTTGTTGGACAAAGAGAAAACAAACCTGGCAACATTCTTGAAAGAGCGCATAACTAACTTTGCATGGTCATACACAGATATGCCAAGCCTCATCCTAGAAGTGGTTGTACATCACTTAGCAGTCTATCCTAAATCTAAGCTTGTCAAACAAAAATTAAGGAAGATGCACCCTCAGATAACACTCTTGGTCAAACTTGAGTTGCAAAAGCTTCTTGACATTGGATTCATCTAATCGATAGATTATCTTGAGTGGGTTTCAAACCTAGTACCAGTCTCAAAACCCACTTGGGGCATCAGAATATGCATTGACTTTAGAGATTTAAACAAGGAATGTCTGAAGGATGATTTCCCTCTTCCTAATATCAACCTCATTGTAGACTTAACAGCTGGGCATGAAATGCTGTCACTCATGGATGGTTTTTCAAGCTACAATCAAATCATAATTTCTAAGGAAGATCAACACAAAACTGCATTCACTTGTCCATGGGGAACCTATTGCTAGAATGTGATGCCATTTGGGATAAATAAGAAAGGAGAAATGTATCAAAGGGAAATGACCCTCATCTTCCACGACATGATCCACAAAATAGTCAAAGATTATGTGGATACTATTTTAGAAAAATCAAAGAAAAGAAGTGAGAACATACAAGTCTTAGGACCCATCTTTGATAGGCTGGAAGAATAAAAAGTAAGGATATATCCAAAAAAGTGTCTTTGGGGTCACATTAGGGAAAATTCTTGGATTCATCGTCTCACAAAGAGGGATAGAAATTGATCCGACAAGGGTAAAATCCATCCTAGACATGGAACCACTGTGAACACTAAACCAGATGAGAGGATTACAAGGAAGATTGTAGTCCATCAGGAGGTTCATAACACAACTATTAGATAAAATCCACCCCTTTTCTCATCTTCTCCATAAATGGATAACTTGCAAGTGGGATGAGAAGTGTGATAAAGATTTCCAACAAATCAAATATTACCTACTAACACCTCTAGTGCTCATGCTACCCATACCAAATAAGCCACTAATCCTGTATATCTCAGCAACACCAGTAGCACTAGGAGCTCTTTTGGCACAACATGATGAAAATGGGAAGGAATGTGCTATCTACTACATCAAAAGAACTTTGGTAGGTTATGAAATGAACTATTCACCTATTGAGAAAGCATGCCTAGTAGTAGTTTTTGCTTCAAAAAAGTTCAGGCACTACATGCTATCACATCAAATCAAGCTCATTACAAAGATTGATCCATTGAAATACTCGTGATCTAAAGCAACCCTCATAGGGTAAATGGCCAAATCGGTGATGATATTAACAGAGTTTGACATAGAGTATGTAGAGCACAAGGTAATAAAAGGAAAAGTGATTGCAAACCAACTAGCATAAGTACCTATCTATGCTGATAACCCTTTGATATTTGAGTTCCCTGATGAATCAATGTTCCTGATCAATCTCACATCTTAGTGGAAGATGTACTTTGATGGATCATTCACCCAACATGGATCAGGAGTAGGAATTATTTTCATCACCCCTCAAGGTGATTACATCCCAAAGTCCTACCAAATGTCATTCCCTTGCACTAACAACAATGTTGAGTACGAAACCCTAATCACAGGTCTAAGGATAGAGGTTCAGTGGTAGATACAAGAGATGAAAGTCTATGGAGACTCACAACTAGTTATCAACCAATTCAATGATGATTATTAGACTAAGGATGTTAAGCTCACTCATAAAAATATGGTGGATAATCTTAAGGGAATTTTTATAGACATAACTTTTGAGAAGATTCCTCACATGAATAATAGAGCAGCAGATACCATGGCAATGATCGGATCACTGCTAGACATGCCAAAAAATGTCCAATGTAAATTCCTAGTAGAAAAATTTCTCATACCAACTTTTGAGATCCCTCAATCAGAATTTGTGTGTGTCGTTGTTAGTCTTGGATCCCCATGGTACCATGACATCTTTATCTACCTTAGTAGAGAATCTCTCCCATCTTATATCACCTTGAACCTTAAAAAGACCTTTGTTAAAAAGGAATCTCAATTTGTGATCCTACATGATACCCTTTATTGCCAAAGCATCGAAGGATCATTAATATGATTTCTTAACCAAGAGGAAGCCTTGAATACTTTAACAAAGGTACATGATGGCATATGTGGGTCCCATTCTAGCAGTACGACATTAGCTGATAAATTTTTTAGGATGGGGTACTATTGGCCAACCATGGAAAAGGAAGCTCATCAGAACATGCAAAAGTTTGTCCAATGTCAACAATATGGGGATCTAATTCATGCTCTAGCTCAAGAGTTGCAACACATGATCACACCTTGGCCTTTCTCGTAGTGGGGACTTGACCTCACAGGAAAAATCACCCCAACCTCATCCAATGGCCACAAGTTTATCATAATCCCCACTGAGTACTTTACTAAGTGGGTTGAAGCCATTCCCATGACCTACATTATGGGGAAGAAGATTTCTAAATTCATCCTAAACTACCTAATATTCCGTTATGGTATTCCACAAACTCTTATCTTAGATAATGGAACCCCCTTTAAGAATCAGGATGTGAAAGAGTTGTGTCAAAGATCCAACATCCAACATTGATTCTCTACCTCATATTACCCACAAGGCAATGGTCAAGTTGAGGCTACAAACAAAACCATCTTGAAAATATTGAAGAAAATGGTCAATGAAGCTGACCATGACTAACATCTTCAACTAAGTCCCACTCTTTGGGCTTATCAAACTAGTATCCGCACGCCAACAAGTGCAACCCCTTTCTCGCTAGTCTATGGATCCGAAGCTATCTTTCCTATTGAGGTTGAGCTCTCGTCATTATTAGTGTCATTACAGAACCTGATCACCGATGAAGAATACAAAGTATCTTGACTGAATGAGTTATAATTCCTGGATGAGCATTGTCTTGACGCTCTCAATCACTTGCAAGTATATCAAAACCAACTTAAACATAGTGATAAAAAGAGGATCAAATGTCAATATTTCTAGGTAGGGGATCTTATCTTAAAGTAGAATCAGAAGAACCTTCCAGATCAAGACACCAAAGGGAAGTTTGAGCCTAATTGGTTGGGTCCTGTCGTCATCACAGTAAGCTACGGATTAGGAGCATACGAATTGTCAACCCCTGAAGGTGAACCCTTGCAGGAAACAATGAACAATTTGCATCTTAAAAAGTTTTATGCCTAGTCTTAAAGGGTATAAATCTGAAAATACAAAAAAATAAAAAAATAATCAAAATCCAAAAAAAATGAGAAAAAGGATTGGAAAAGAAAAGAAAAGCAATCGTCCTCTTGTGAAAACCACTTCAGTGGCGCTTTGGGAAAGTACCTTGGTGAAAACCTAGAAAACAGGCACCTTGCGTAAATAAAAGCACCTCCATCTATTCTTTGGCTCTTTTGTCCTATCATTATTTCCATCCACCATTCATTTGCATCCTTATCATAGCTTGACATTGTGAAGTATCACAATCCCTTTAGTACTACTTGGCATGTTCTAAAGGTCAGTTTTCCCTACCTATATCAAAGTAGTCTAACATGTCACACTGGGGGCAATTTGTTATGGATCATAACAGGTTCTTGTAAAAAACACCAAAAAAAATTGTTAAATGTTCATCAAAAAATTCAAAAACATTTGTAAAATCCTGTATAGCTAAAATCTAAAAAAACTAAATAAATTGCAAAGGAAAAATCCAAAACACCCAAAACACATAAAAAACCCTAAAAATGTTGAACATGAAAAATCCAAAAATGGTACCTTTGCCAAACTATGTTGTCTCTGAGCTTGAACATAAGCAAGGCCATCATTGATGTGCCCCTAAGACACCCTAGGTCAGTCCTTTAGGAGTCCATCATAATAAACTGACATCTCTCAACTGTTAATATCTCATTGTCAATAAGTCGAGTACGTCGAACTATGTGGTCTTTGCGTGTATAACGTAGGCAAGGCTTATCTTTGATTAGCCCCCAAGACCCCTAGGATAGGTCTATAAGTTAGGTTCTTGGTAGAAAAACTCTCGAAAACCCCAAAACATCTAAATAACTTGGAAAATCCCAAAATATCCAGATAAACTCATAAAATCCCTAAACATTTGTAAAATCTTTGAAAAATCTAGAAACATTCAAAAATAAAAAAACACAAAAACATCCAAATATTCTGAAAATCCAAAAATATTTGAAAATAGAAAACACAAAAACATTTGGAAAACATTCAAAAGACCTAAAAAGGCTCAAATATCTTGAGAAAAACCCTAAATAGCCTCAAATAACTGAAAACCCAAAAACATTCACATAAACTTTCAAAAAGACAAAAAATAGCCTCAAAACATTTTAAAAATACCAAAAACATTGAAATATTCTAGAAAATCCAAAACCATCCACCCCATCTCGCTTTCACCCATAATAAACCTTCATCCATAATAAATCAATTGTCACCTTCAGCCTTTGGAAAAACAGATAGAAAATAGGTATAGCAGGTTGTAAAGTGAGAGCTTAATCATCAAAATCTAAAGTCTAGATCATAGGTAAATACGTTAGTGAAGTTTATATTAACAACTTATCATAAAGCTCATCATCATCCTAACATCAAACAACCATATGATCAACATGTCCTAGGATATATCCTTCCTGCAATGGAAATCAGTATTAGACACCACCCTTAGTTAAAGTAAATTGGCAAGAGATATAGATAACACTGATTGTTTGTTTATAATCTTTTCCTATGATTTATCTTAATGACCCATTCTAAGGACCTCTTGATGATTTCTATCAAAATGATTTAGAGAGAAAGGAATGGGGCATCGATCATTATCTTTAGGTTGTTGTGCTTGTGGATACTCTTGTAAAATAATCTTGGCACATACTTGCTTAGTTATGTGTAAGAAGGTTGTTTGGAGTACGTTGTTGACTATTGCGTATGCTTTGGTCCAATGTATTCTAGGTTTCTAACTTACATTCCAATAAGTTTTTTGTATGTCAAGGTGTGAACAAGAACTATCCTATCTATTTGTTGAGTCAAAGTCCATTACACTAGATACAATGTCGTCCTGGTTATCAATACCTTGATGCATCGTGTCTATGTGTTATATCAAACAATAAGGAATGATGGAAAATCCCAATCCTGAAAAGTGAGAAAATCATCATCATCATCTTGCATTCTTCATCATGCATCCTACATTTCTCATCACCCTCTCTAATAAAGTCTTGGTGGATCATAGAATTTTTGTATCTTTTGAAGCAATCATCATAGTCAATGGTCAATTATTCTTGTTTCTTCCATCTCTCTGCGCTAACTTGGTATCATGACAGTAAAAAAAAAACATCATCAAATGCATCCATCTTGCATCCAAAAATCATCAACATACATGCATCTCATAATCATAGCATAATCATAAAAAATCCATCTTGCATCGTCATAACATATCACATCATAAATTTTGCATTGTTATAACATATCATAAGCATACATATGCATTTCCATCCATTCATCCATATGCATACATTCCATCATACAACTGCATAGAAAATACATAAAAAGAAATGCATCCATAACATTTGCATACATAATCATGGCATAACATATGGATATCATATCATCCATCACATAGCATATCATGAAAAGATAATGAAAAAGAATATAACATTGCATCCATCTCATTCCATCCCATATCGCATAGGCATCAAAAGTAAAATGCATCCATACATAATAAAGTATGAACATGTCACATCATATCATATGCATCCATACATCATAAGCATGAAATAAGATGAAGACATCATATAGAGTCTGTATCCATATCATATATATATATCAAAAAATGAATTTCACGGTACAAAATCTGGATTAGTGTATGTATATCGATAAAAAATACAGTATCCATGAGGCTATCAAAAAGGAGCCCATGAATGTATATCTGTGTCAATGAATAAGGAAACAAAATAAAAAAGTGTCTATACATGAAAGATAGCCCTGATGGCTGCTACCCTCTCCACCTTGCATCTCTGGCTACTCCTTAGCTCTGGGCCATGCATTGCTCCTTTATAAAAAATCAAGCTGTCTAAGTTCCTATGGAACATCATGATGGTAATGCATCCTATAATAGGTTGCCATTGTCACAACCTCTCTATACAATCTCGCAAAGACTGTCCTGCCTTGGCTAGCTGCTGTCATCACCTCTATGTGATGCTCCCACCTGATCTCCTGGTCTCTCTCAGCAGTTATAGCCTATAACTGCTACCTAGCATGGTCCCTCTCTACTGCCATGGCCACCACTTGCTGTCTAGCCTAGTATCACTCAACAGTAATAGCCAAAATTTGCTAGTGAGCTTGATCTTTCTCACATGTAATAACCTACACATTTTGTTGTAGCTGCTAGATCTGAATATCTTTAGGATATGATGGTGGTGGTGGTGGCTATACAGGTGACTGATGTTGAATACTAGGCTACTGTTGAACACCGAGATGTTGAGGAGGCTGTTGAATAACTAGTGGGCCCCCTAAAACCTATCCATCTTGGCCATCCTAGCCACCTTGTCCCCATCCCTATCCTTGAACCTATCCTCTACCCTTGGCTCCTCTCCCTCTGGGTCTCCCTCACGGAGGATCACCCACTAGATTTATTAGTCTTTGTGGAGGTGTGAACCATGCATCATAAGTAGGTGTAGTCTATGCTACCGCCTAACCCTGGTCATAGGCCCATGGCTGAGCCACCAACTACCTAAATCCCTCCATCACCTCTAGATTTGGAATGGTAGGATCCCAAGTGGGAACCTCTCAAGCATACCTAGCAAAAATAGCCCTGTAGGCATCATTTGACCTGTCTTGTACCTCTCCAAATTACCGCGCCACCTTGTCTGGTAGGTATCGCTTGATGATGGTATGCTCATGACCCTAAAAATATCGGGTTTGTCTCACAAAGAATATCTACTGAGCATCATCATACCATGGTGGCATCTGTAACCATGAGCACCACCTAAAAACTATCATGTCATCTAATACTCGCCACTAGTACGGGAGCCCAATTTTTCTAGTGTGTCATAGGGTGATCACACCTCTGTATCTCCAAATCATTGGATCATCTAGCTTGACATGTACCATCTATAGAATTGGTCAAATCACAACTATATGATCCCATGCCCAAATATGCAGCAAGGTCACCCCCGCACCAATGGCTCTGCTATTGCAATATAAAAAGTCATGCATGCCATGATATAGTGAGGCCAACATCACTGGCCCCCATGCAAAAAGTGTCCTCTTGTGCAACATCCTGTGCCATGCCAAGCCCCATCTTGGGTTGAATCCTTTTCTACGTATGTCAGGAGCAACCAATCCTGAAATGATGGCTGCAATGATCAATCAAAATGTGGGCACCCGACCTCTATATGACTTGAGGTCAATTTGGGAGGTGAAAAGAATGATGGTCTCCATCTTAACCACCTCGTAATAAGCATCATATCTGGCGTTGACATCAAATATCACTCACTCACCATGAATGGGAAAGCCAGAATCAACCATACATCCTCCAAATTCATGGTCACCTCGCTAGTGGGAAGGTGAAAGGATGAGGTCTCACTATGCCCTCGCACAAAGCAATCATCATCACTAAATGAGTCTGGATGATAGGCACATATGCAATATACCAAAGGCTTATCTCTCCTAGGTGCTCCTAGAGCAACTCGGAAAAATCAACAAGTCTAGACAAAATCGTGGGTCTGTGCTCACATGACATCAATGGTGGGATGACCTCCTGCACCCACAAAGCGCATGACGTCAAAAATCAAGAAAATTTGACTCAATTTGGAATTTTCAGCTCAAAAATCACAATAGCATCATTATTTGCAATAACATTGCTATATTAAATATTTCAAATTATGACACTCGAAGACATTTCAAATTACAAATCATAAAGTGCGCCGCCATATACATGTGCATCACGTTAAGCTTTGGAAACCCTAAGGTCCCTAGTTTTCAAATCGGCAGATGTGTCGCTATATAAGTGTGCATCACAATTTTAAATTAGAAACCCTAATTTAAATCACAAAGTGCTTTTCCATATACATATGCATCACTACAATTCATTTTAGCATTGCCGATTTTTAAATGGTGCCAAAGTTTAAATTTTAACATGCAATAAATGCATCAAAAAGTCAAATTTCAAATCAAGTTTTGAGTTACATACCGATGCTCTTGAGCCTAGAAGTCGCTGGTACTCTCAAACCTGATCAAAGATGTGTCTGGGGAGCTCTCGATGCACCATTTCATTAGAGGGTCAAAGCTCAAATCGCAAGAATTCCTTAAGGTGTGAATGCACAAATGAATTGAAAGTGACCCTTCTTGGCTTATTTAAGCTAGAAAATTAGATTTTTTTGCCCTAATTTCACTTTGAAGCTACGGTGTATCATCATTTTCACCAAAATTTCCAATCAGAACATTATTTTGCATTGTTTTTTGTGTTTTTGGCATAATTCTTGAATCTCGGAGCCTTTCTGGACCCCTAGGGCAACTCATTTTATCAAGAAATCAACCCAAAATTCAAAATTTTGCCCGATTTCGAGGTAGGGAATCAACTTTATCCTTTGGGGTATTATAAATTTTTTTTTTTTATTTCTTTGATTTAAGCAATAGTTTTAATTCAAAGAGCATCAGCCCTGAACCAAGCAACAAAGTACCTCGCTCAAAGAGGGCAAAATGTAGACACTAAAAATGTCCTAAATGATATCATACACTTGAATCAGGTTTACTAACCATCCCAAACTTCCCTTTTTTTCTCCAATGAATTTACCTAGCTTCAATTAATTAATTGCATCATTTTCATCCATTAACCTAATTATTTAATTCCAAGTTAATTCACCCCCTTTCACACTAACATTTTATCTCATTAAATTAAATAAATCATACTATTTAATTTAATTCCCTAATTCATCTTATTTAATTAAATAACCCTAAGTTATTTAATTAAATATCATTTCACCTTTCCCCCTTTCATTAAATCATTTAATTTAATGAAAATCCCTTTAATTCTTCTAATCCCCTAATTATGTAATTAAACCTTGTTTAATTAACAATTAAACTAATTTTCCTCTAAAAAGGGAATATTCCCATGGAATATTCCTTACCTCATTTTTTGCACAATTAAAATTTTCTTTTAATTTGCAAAATATCTTTATCCTTACCCATGAGAATATTCCAAAGAATATTCTTTCCTCCAATCATCTCACTTAGCTTCTTTAGAAAGTTAAGCTTGTGATCTCTTGGGCAAGCCACCTGGTGACCTATGCATGTAGGTCAAAAGTGTGTTTGTTTGGAACAAATGAGCACCCTTGATTGGAATCTCATCTTTCATTCTCATCCATTGATGAGAATCCATGATCCATGCCTCCTATTTCCTCCATCCTTGATCATTGATTAAGATTTTTGATCTCAACCATCCATTTCTCATTTTCTCTCCTATAAGTAGAACACTATTTGGAGACAAATGGATCCATCTTTCAATTGCAAACTTATGCTGTTGAATTCACTTGCACTCACACTCTTAATTCACTCACTTTTAGCTTGTTTTAGTTCATTTTAGTTGCATAATAGCCTAAAACATCCATTAATGGCTTCCATGCATCAATCTTAGTTTGTTTATAAATTATGATTTCCATCTTTTAGCTTAGAATTAGCTTATTTTATCTTAGAAATTGCATAATTATATCAATTTTAGCTTAAAATTATGTTAATTTAGCTTGCATCAAGTTCAATTTAGCATAAATAAGGTTTTCATCCATTTATCACAATGGTTTCATCAATTCTCTTCCATAGAATTGATTGAAATAGGCTCACTAATCATGGAATTTGGAAAGGGTCATTGTTCCACATCAACATGACACCAATTCCAAAACAAGATAAGTTTTAAATGGGTTAGGGTAGGCATTTAACTATTTTCCTAGTTTATGTTTTTCAGTTTCAATAAATGCTTAGTTTAAACTTTCAATTTGAATGATTTTGTTTTAGATTGAGGTTTAGTGGCTAAATTATGCTTCGATTCATCATGGTTCAAGTGTAATTGACCCACACTAATATTCCTTGGTCCATATTTTGTAATTTATATTCTCTCATAATCTTGATCTTGGTTGTCATATACATTCAAAAATGAGGTAGAGTTTCTAGTGGTAGTTATAAAGTTGTTTTTAGCAAATCTTTGTTGACTTTGGTGTTAAATTGAGTAGTGGAGTATCTTGATTGTTATTGGTGGGTCCCATAGAAATTGGGTGATGATTTTGGATGACCATCTTGGGATATGGGCCATCATTGAGGAGTTACAAGTCAAACATGTTGTCTATTATTGGTATGAATATTTTTATAGATTCATGGTTCATTGGAAGATATATTTACTATTCTCAAATGAGCCTCTTTATTTTGGACACGGGTATTTTTTCATTTTACCATGATTTAATGATACATTATTTTGGGAAACCATTTATGGTATTCCTCTTTTAAAATGGAGGCATGAGATATAATTTTATGAGGTTATCTTATAGTTACACAAGTGTTGCTCGAGTGTTGTTAGAGTTAAGAGTGTTAGTGTGGTTGTATTCCTCCTTTGAAGATTAATACATACTTGTCCTCTTTCTCATTTGGAGTGTTTTTCCTTGAACGGGTTTCTCCACACAAATCTTGTGGTTTGTTGATTTATTTATTATTGTTGACTTTGCAATGACATAATATTTGTCATATGATAATCCTTATTAATTAAGAAAATTTTAGATTTGCATACACTTTTAGAATATTTTAAATTTTTCATAATAATTTCACTTTGATTATCAACAATCCCTGAGGCATCATGGAAAATATACATTGTGTCTAGTAAGTTGTTAAATCTATAGTAAATTGTATATTTGATAGTTGGTTTTCAGTTTGTGACAAGTAAAGTTGAAACTATTCATCATATTATATAACTAGGTGTTGTAATTTTAAAGTAGTTTTGTGTATGAATGATTGTTATAGTACTAAGTTTAAGGTGATTTAAATTGGTCTATGCATATTATTTATAAATTATATGTCTATGGGTTGATAGTGGTGTTTAGTTGGAATTATTTTGGTTTGTGAAAAATTATTTTGGATTTAGACCAAAGGGTGAATATTTGGGAATGTTGTGAGGACCATTGGAGATGTATGAGTTGTACCACATGGAAATTATCCACTGTTGGACTATTAGAATTTTTAAGTTTATTATTTTTTTAATTGGTGACATGTTTCATGTGGTTTTGAGATTTGTGCCACCTTGAGGCTAATGCAATTTATGGGTGAAACTAAGGAAGGGTATATATATATGTGGTTTCAAGTCATTAGAAAGTAAGAAAAGAAGATTAAGAGAGAATAGAGGTGTAATAAGTAAGTAAAAGAACAAGGGAGAGGATTGAGAGTCAGAGTGATGCAACATAGAGTATGATGCAAAGTGCAATCATGTGAGTGGATAGTGTGAGGATATTGTGGTGTCATTTTACACTTAAATGTAGCCTATGTGGAAAGTATGGTCCAAGTGGTATTTCTAAAGTTATGTCCTAGTGTATTGTAGTTATGTTTGTGAATCAATATAATAAGACATATTTTGGAGGTTGATTTTTTCCTAGATCAAATTTTTTCCCAAGGTATATCTTATCATTTTTTTATGGATTTTCTTGTTGTTAAATGTGTGTTTGTTACAATTGGTTGCATGGTTAGATAGTTCTTCTTGGGACCCTCTACTCATGATTCTATCAATCATTTGGAGAAGAATGTGCATCAAATATGTAATATTAGATTTGTAAGACCTAAGCATAATGACACATACCATAGGTACCCCCATATTATTGAAGTCAAATGCAAGAAACATGTACAATTAAAAATACTATAAGGAACATGATAAAATGTGACAATACTATGTTTTATATCAATGCAAACATTTTAAATTGAGTGTAATTAAGAAATAAAAAAAATCATTAAATTCATGTCAAATATAAAATCCATAGAAAATATGCTATTGTGACCATATTGAAGGATCCATTCAAGTTGCTATGGTGTTTGAATTATGAAAACAAATAAGATATGACCTATATTAATAATAATACTACTATAATTTTGATATGTGAACTCCCTATCATGGCTCATAAATACCCATTATTGAACCAAAGGAATGCCATTATAATCAAAGATATAGGTTGAAAACTTAGTTTTATGATTAATGATCACAATATTGTTCATTGTAAGGAATTTTTTGGTCACCTTCTCATACACAATTTTTTTATGTGATGTGTTGCATCTTTAATCATTCCAAGGAGTAACAACTTCACCCATCCATGTGTTGCACAATGAAGGTGTTGTAATTGATGTCAATTGGAAGTCTACTAACTGGTGTTGTCATTGATGTCAAATGTGGGTTGAAGATGTTGAGGATATTGAAAAAATTGATAAACACATTAAACTATGTTGTGCAAGTGTTGTGCTTGTGTTCTTTCAGTGTTGATGCTATGCCTGTGCAAATTTTACAGATTAACCAAGGTTGTCAGAGGTTTCCATATTTAGAATTTGGGTTTCTGGATCATTGTATAGTGCAAGATATTTTCACTAGTGTGTGAACTAGTTGTTCAGTAATGTTTTCTGTGGTCTGGGAGAAATGTATTTTCTCCATATTTCTCTACTATTTGGATTCAGGTTGTGCAGATTTGGGAAGTTTCTTATAATGATTTAATCTTTTTGTATTCAAGTTCTTGATTTGGTGTAGTATAGTGAGAGTTTCATTTATCAGTATGCAAATAAGCATTACCCGTTGTTTTGAGTTGAAGTATTTATATGATGCAAGCTTGGATGAAGTGTTTGATGAATATTAAGTAGTTCGTAGATTATTTTGGATTAAGTTCAAGTGAATTATGTTGTCGAGAACTTTCGGCTTTTCGAATTGAAGTGTGTACTTAATGTTTATGGTGTTTTACATGGGTGTTGGATGACCTTGTGTTTAACACTACATGAAAATTTTGTAGAAGTGTGTTGAAGTGTGTTGGGATCTATTTGGGTCCTAATTAAGGATTTATGTAGCTCACCTTTCATTCCTATCCACCACATGAGTGTTTAGGTGTCAACCTATTTTGAATTTGTATCTATAATGACTAGTGGCTGACATTAGAGAAAGTTTTTGAGGTAGAGCTTGATATAAATATGTATGGTGTTGATGCAAGCGAGACAAGATAAATATTAAGAAGTAAGATAGATGCAAGATTGATGTGGATAATGTTAGTTTGAGTAGAGGAGTACGAACTTCATGTTAGGGTTATTGAAGGAAGTGAGCTGAAGGAATCTGAAATATTTCATGTGAGATTGTGAAAGTGTGTGAGCAATTATGGTGGAATCCTTGTTGCATTGAGAAGTGTTCTTTGTGTAACATTCTTTCTATGATAGTGAGCCATAGCTGTGAGCCTTTTGGACAATGTGTCCTATTTTGGTAGTGAGCCCCTTTGTACCGGTTTTGCTATTACTTATATTGTGAGCTAATCCTCATCATGGTTTTTCCATCATTGGGTTTTCCTCATAAATATGGTGTTCTCTTGTGTATGGTTTTAGTTTCTATTATCTGCATTTCATGTTTGATTAAACTAACAAAATATAGGTTTAATGAATGCTTGTGGATTTGATTACTATTGAGGGTTTTGAAGGTTTAATTTGATACAACTGATTCAACCCCCTTCTTATTTGTCTTGTTCATTTAAACAATTGGTATCAGAGCAAGGTTCCTTGAAGAAGAGCTTAACCACTTGAGGTAGATCTGGGATGGTGAACAAGATTGCTTTGGAATATTCTAGATTTGATGGCTTAGATTTTTCATTCTGAAAGACAAATATGGAAGGATATTTGTCTACTCAGAGATATGAGATTGAGAAGGATTATTAGAATACATATACTCCACCTCTGAATGGTCTAAGCAAAAGTGCAGAAATCAAGGCGTATGAGATCAATGCTAAGGCAAGATACATCATTGTAAATAGTCTTTCAAATACTGAATTAGTTAAAGTTATGAGTTTGAAAACTGCTAAAGAAGTTTGGGATAAGTTAGAAATGATTTATGAAGGAGATCCAAAGGTTAAACAAGAAAATTTGTAGAACTTGAAGGCATAGTTTGAAATGATACATGTCTAAATATGAAACAATTAAAGGCTACACACATAGAGTTGATGAGTTGGTAAGTGCTATGAGAGGTCTTGGTGCAATAGTTAAAGAATCTAAAGTAGTGGAGAAAGTTATCAAATCTCTTTTGGATTGTTACAGTGGAAAGGTATCTGCTATTGAGGAAACTATTGATTTTGATAATTATTCTAGAGATAAGTTGATTGGTACTCTGACTACATTTGAAATGAGAAAATTGAAGAAAGGTACAAAAGTAGAGACTGCTTTCAAGGTTGGTAAATCATAGAAGGTTGAAGAATTAGGTGAAGATGATCTTGATGATTTGGAAGCTAAATTTGTGAGGAAGATGAAAAAGGGCACTGGTAAGTACAAAGGTAAATTACCTTTCAGAATTTTTAGCTGTGGTGAGATAGGCCATTATGCTTCTAGATGTCCAAAAAGAACTCTAAATAATAGGAATAAGGAAAATAAATGAAAGATGATAAAAAATGCTTACTATGAGAAGATGCTGGTATTTCTGATGATGAATTTGATTATGGTGATTTTGATGATGAATGTCTATTTTTGGCTATAAAAGAAGAATCTGTTTCTACTAACCCTGAAAGCTATGTGAAGGAAAGTATTCCAAAGATGAAGGATATGGTTGAAGGTACTTTGGTATCTGCTTTTCATGTCAAAGAGGATAAGAATTACTAGGTTGTTGATAATGGCTACTCTAATCATATGACCGGAGATAAAAGTAAGTTTGTTAAACTTGAAAAGTATGATGAAGGATCAGTTAAATTTGGAGATGATTCAGGAGCTAAGATTTATGGAATAGGTTCAATTAGTTTTGATGGAAAGCATAATACTAACAATGCTTACTATGTTAAGGGATTAAGACATAATCTCTTGAGTTTCAAACAAATGTGTAGCAAAGGGTATAATATTGTGTTTAAGGATGAAGCATGTGAGATCCAAAAAGGATCCAGAACTGTGATTACTGCTAAAAAGAGAACAAATGGAAACATCTATTAGCTTAAGGGTGATGATGCTCATTGCTTTATGTCTTAGATCAATGATAGCTAGTTATGGTATCAGAGGATGTGTCACATAAATTTTGATAATTTGGAAAGAATTAGTTCAATTCATGGAATAAGAGATTTACCTAGAATCACAAAACCTATTAATGTTGTTTGTGAGAGTTGTCAATTTGGAAAAAAAATGAGTAGCTTTAAGGGAAATGAAAAATCTGCTACCGGACTGCTGGAGTTAGTGCATATAGATATTTGTGGTTCTATAAGGGTGAGAAGTCTACAAGGTGATAGGTACTTTATGCTTTTGATTGATTATTATTCTAGAATGACATGGGTTACTTTTCTTAGAGAAAAATATGATGCATTAGATAAATTCAAGGCATTTAAAGCTATGGTTGAGAATGAAAAGGATTTGAAAATAAAATGTCTGAGATCTGATAGAGGTGGTGAATTCACATTCAATGAGTTTAACATGTTTTGTGAAGTTCATGGAATAAAGAGGCATTTTTTCGCCCCTAAAACTCCTCCACATACTGGAGTTGTTGAAAGGAAAAACAAAACTATTCAAGAAGTTGTAAGGACTATGGTGAATGAGGAAAATCTACTGCAAGTCTACTAGAGAGAAGCTATTCATACTTTTGTTTGCATACTTAACAAAGTTCAAGATAAAGCTAAAAACACAAAGAATCCTTATGAGCTATGGTATGGAAGGATTCCTACTGTGACGTACTGTAGAGTGTTTGGAAGAAAATGTTACATTAAAAGAGAAGAAGAAAAATTAGGAAAGTTTGATGCAAGGTCTGATGAAGGTATCTTCCTTGGATATTCTATTAGAAGCAAATCTTACAAATGTTACAACAAAAGGCTAAGAAAGATAGTTGAAAGTGCAAATGTTAAAGTTGATGAACTTGCAAAATTCTATTACAATAGATGGATATGTGTCAGATGAACCTGATTGCAGAGTAGTAGAAGAAAAAGTTGATGAACAAGAAGTGCAAAATGAAGAGGAACAAGCTCTAGAGAAGACCCTGAAGACCCCTAAGTATGTGCAAAATAATCATTTAGAGGATCAAATAATTGGAGATAAGAGGAAAGTTATATTGACAAGAAGCAAAGCTGCTGAAGTTGAGGTAAATTTGTGTCTACTTTCTAAAGTTGAACCTAAATCAGTGAGTGAAGCATGTAAGAATGGGCATTGGATGAAGATAATGGAAGAAGAGATTATGTAGATAGAAAAGAATCAGAATTGGGAATTGGTCCCTAGACTGGGAAACAAAAACATAATTAGAACTAAGTGGGTATTCAAAAACAAGCTGAATGAGAATGGAGAAGTGGTAAGAAACAAGGCAAATCTTGTGTGTAAAAGTTACTCACAAGTAGAAGGTATAGATTTTGAGGGGAATTTTGCTCCTATGGCTAGGATGGAAGCTATTAGAATGTTTTTGGCATTTGCAACACATACAAATTTTAAGGTTTATCAAATGGATGTGAAGTCTTCTTTTTTGAATGGAGAATTGGAAGAAGTTTACAATGGAACAACCAAAAGGATTTCAATTGTCAGATCAACTAGATATGGTATGTAAGTTAAATAAGACACTATATGGATTGAAGAAAGCTCCTAGAGCTTGGTATGCAAGATTGGACAGATACTTGATACAACAAAGATTTAGTAAGGGCACCACAAATAGTAATCTTTACTTTAAAATTGAGGAAGACAAAATCTTGATAGTAGTGGTATATGTGGATGATATTATCTTTGATGGAAATGAGGCTAAGTGTAAAAAGTTTGCAGAAGAAATGTAAAAATAATTTGAGATGTCAATGTTTGGGGAAATGAATTTCTTTCTTGGGCTACAAAACAATGAAACAAATAAAGGGATTTTCATTTCACAGTTTAAGTACGCCAAAGAGATGTTGAATAAGTTTGGAATGGATGACTCCAAACCAACATGTACTCCTAAGGTGACTGGTTGTAAATTTAGAAAATATGATGATTCACCTAAGGTTGATCAGAGCAAGTATAGATCTATGATTGGTGGATTGTTGTATTTGATTGCTACTAGATCAGATTTCATGCATGTAGTTTGTCTTGTAGCTAGATTTCAAGAAGATCCTAAAGAAACACATGTTGCAGTTGTGAAGAGGATATTCAAATACTTAAGAGGCACACCAAATTATGGGTTGTGGTATCCTTAGGATATTGATTTCACATTAAATACTTATACAAATGTAGATTGGGCTGGTTGTGTTGATGATAGGAAAAGTACAAGTGGTGGTGCATTCTTTCTTGGATGTAGATTGGTGTCATGGTTGAGCAAGAAACAAGATTTAGTTTCTTTATCCACTATAGAGGCTGAGTGTATTGCAACAAAATCATGCTATACACAGGTATTATGGATGAGACAAACATTGAAGGATTTCAAAATTATATATGATGCACCTATTTCTATCTTCTATGATAACACAAGTACAATTAGCATTCAAAGAATCTAGTGATGCATTCAAGGACAAAGAAAATATCTATTAGGTATCACTTTTTGAGAGAAAAGGTTATGGAGAATGAAGTAAAGGTTGAGTATATTCCTACAAATGATCAAATTACTGATATATCTATGAAGGATCTTCCTAAGGATACTTTTGAGTATCTTTGGGAGAAGTTGGGGGTTATTGCTCCTCATTTCTTGAACTAGATGCATATGGAGACACATTATTCTAGTGTATCTTTGGATCTATCTCTTTTCTGGACTGATGTTGGTGGCTACCTCTCATGGGGAGTAGGCAGTGTCATATGTTGTCATTGAGTTGCTAATTTGTTTGGGTATACTCTTAAGGGGGAGTGTTTAGAGCAAGTTTCTTGGTCTAGTGTCAAAGGAGGAGAATAATGAAAACCTTTTTCCTTTGCCATTAATGTAAAAGGGGGAGAGAGAATCATGTGAAAGATCTTATCAAGGGGAGAGAGACCCCTGTAAGAGGGAGAGAGTTCAAGAATGTTGTGTAGGATGTCTACTCATAAAAAAGAGGAAGGTGTGTGTGTGTGTTGTCTTTTGTGGCTTTTCACTTGTGTTGCCATCAATGAAAAAGGGGGAGATTGTTGGAAGAATGAAGGTGTTGTCATTGATTTCAATAGGAAGTCTACTGACTGGTGTTGTCATTGATGTCAACTATGGGTTGAAGATGATGAGGATATTGAGAAAATTGATAAACAGAGTAAACTATGTTGTGCTCTACGTTCTTTTAGTGTTGATGCTATGCCTGTGCAGATTTTACAGATTAATCAAGGTTTTTAGAGGCTGCTATATTCAGAATTTGGGTTTTTGGATTTTGTATAGTGCGAGATATTTTCACTAGTGTGTGAACCAATTGTTGAGTAATGTTTTCTGTGGTTTGGGAGAAAATTATTTGCTATGCATTTCTCCACTATTTGGCTTTAGGTTGTGTAGATTTTGAAAGTTGCTTATAATGCTTTTATCTTTTCATATTTAAGTTCTTACTTGATTTAGTGCAGTACAGTGTGGGTTTCATTTATTGGTATGCAAATAAGGGTTACCGGTTGTTTTGAGTTGAAGTATTTATGTGATGCAAGCTTGGATGAAGTGTTTGATGAATCTTAAGTAGTTCGTGGATTATTTTGGATTGATTTCAAGTGAATTATGTTGTCTAGAACTTTTAACTTTTTAGATTGAAGCATGTACTTAATGTTTATGGTGTTTTGCACGAGTTTTGGCCGACCTTGTGTTTAACACTACATGCAAAGTTTGTAGAAGAGTTTTGAAGTATGTTGGGATCTATTTGGGTCCTAATTAAGGATTTATGTAGGTATCCTTTCATTCTTATCCACCATGGGAATTTTTAGGTGTTGAACTATTTTGAATTTGTATGTATAACGACTAGTGGCCAACATTAGAGAAAGTTTTTGAGGTAGAGCTTGATATACATATGTATGGTGTTGATGCAAGTGAGACAAGTAAAAGAGTAAGAAGTAAGATAGATTCGAGATTGATGTAGATGATGTAAATTTGAGCAGAGCAATGTGAACATCATGTTAGGGTTCCTGAAGGAAATGAGCCGAAGGCATCCAAAATATTTCATGTGAGATTGAGAAAGTGTGCAAGAAATTGTGGTGGAATCCTTGTTGTATTAAGAAGTGCTCTCTATGTAGCATTCTTCTTCTATCTTTTATTATTTTTGTGGTAGTAAGCCTTGGTTGTGATCCTTTTGGACAGTTTGTCCTATTTTGGCAGTGAGCCCCTTTGTACCGATTTTGCTATTACCTATATTGTGAGCTAATCCTCATTATGGTTTTTCCCTCATTGGGTTTTCCAAATAAATATGGTGTTCTCTTGTGTATGGTTTTAGTTTCAGCTATTTTCATTTCATGTTTGATCAAACTAATAGAATAAGGGTTTAATGAATGCTTGTGGATCTGATTACTATTGAGGATTTTGAAGGTTTAATTTTCTACAATTGATTCACCCCCACTCTCAGATATCTTTTTCATTTCTGTAAGAATTGGCTATGAAGGTAGCCACCCAAGATCTAGAGGCCTAATAGAAAGCACAAGCATAAGAGAGATAGAAAAAATATGAAAAGAATAAACTATATTTTGCCAATGATACAAAATAGAATGTGCAAAAGTACATAGGAGACCCCTTGGTTAGATAGCCAAGGTGAGAACATAGAAGGGAATAAGATTATGACAAGTGTCATAATATTATGACATGAGACAATTGTGAAAAGCTATCACTCCACCTAAAGTGGAAAAGCGATAATGTGATAATCACCACAAATGGTGGATCACCCACAAAAGGTGGAGAGGTAATCACATGATATGTCCAAAAAAGGTGGATGTGATAAAGTAATAACATGATAAGTCCACCAAAAGTGGAAATTTTCCAACTACCTCCTATGTGGTCTCTAAGTAAACTTAACTAAGGTATAATCATGACCTAGGACAAGGTACAACACTTTTAATTACACCAACACCCCCCCTTAAGTGCAACTTAGGGAGAATGTACACAAATGAAAACAATGCAAGATGGGTCATGACAACTAGCCCATGTTAGGTACCCATGTACAAATGCAATGCGATCTCTCATAAATTTGAGAAAAGGAGAAAACCACGTGGGAAAAAACTCCCCCCCAAAAGAAAAAAAAAATTGCACTCAAAAAGATGAGAAGGGAAAAACCTTGAGTGAGGAAAAAGCCCCCCCAAAAGAGAGAATGAAGAAGGTCAAGTGACCTCCTCAGATGAAACATCCCGCACCCCCAAGAGAGCTCTCAAATGATGATATATACTCTTAGTGAAGGGTTTGGTGAAGATATCTGCAACCTGCTATGTTGTAGGACAATACTACAAATCAATGACCTACTCCTA
>VDFB02367274.1:44495-62754 GCA_007258455.2 Sequoia sempervirens
TTTCCAATGTCATCATTTAGCAAGGCCCACTATGTCCTCACCTTCATTGATGACTACTCCTGCTTCACATGGGTCTATTTTCTTGTTCACAAGAGTGAAGTGTTTGATAGATTTATATCCTTCAAGGGTCATGTTGAGAAGCAATCAGGGAAGAAAGTCAAGATTCTTCGCATAGACAATGGAAGGGAATATGTGAACAATATACTTGAGGAATTTTGTACTCTTGAGGGGATTGATCTTCAGCATTTAGTTGCCTACACTCCATAGCAGAATGGTGTTGCTGAAAGGAAGAATAGGACCCTTAAGGAGATGGCTAGCTACATGATTCATGCTCATTCTCTTGGCCCTCAATTTTGGGCAGAAGCTATCAGTTGTGCCACACGCATCCAAAATCGAGTTCCTCATAAGGCTTTGAAGGGTATGACTCCTTTTAAGGTTTGGTGTGGTAGAAAACTGGTTGTGAGACACTTTAGACTTTTTGGTTGTCCAACTTGGGCACACATACCTCTAGAGAAGTGCAAGGCATTGGAACCTCAGAGTAGGCCTCGCATCTTTTTTGGATATCCTAAAGGTGTTAAGGCATATAGACTTTTAGATCCAGAGACACATGAGCTATTCATTGAGAGAAGTGTTCACTTTGAGGAAAGCTCTCCTAGCTTAGCCTCTAATCCTCCTCTGCCTTCCTCCATAGTGGAAAGTGATGATAGTGACTCAGATGATGATTCTCCCTCAACTCCGACTCATAGGATCACACCTCCATAAGGACCACTTCCAATTGAGGAGCCTCGTCCTTCATCTCCTACTAGACCTCGTTGGGCTCAACAGACTCTTGAGTCAGCAAGTTCTCTTGTTGGGGGTCCTTTAAATACTCGAAGGACTCAGTCACAACATCAAGATTTTCCACATTCCTTTATTGCTAGTGCTTCTGATCCACAATCCTTTAAAGAAGCATCAGGTGTTCCTGAGTGGTATTCAGCAATGGAGGAAGAGTATAGTTCCTTGATGAGGAACCACACATTGGATTTAGTTCCACTCCCTAAAGGTAGAAAGATGGTTCAATGTAAGTGGATCTATCAGACCAAGTATGCAGTAGATGGAAGAGTGGATAAATATAAGGCTTGGCTTGTGGCAAAAGGTTTCTCACAATTTCTAGGTGTTGATTATACATATACCTTTGCACCCATTGCTAAGATGAAATCCATTCACTTGACACTTGCTATTGTTGCAGCTCATGGTTGGGTTGTACATCAAATGGATGTGAAGAGTGTATTTCTTCATGAGGATATTTACATGGAGCAGCTGCAAGGATTCATATATGATTCTTCTTTGGTTTTCAGATTGAGGAAATATATCTATGGCCTCAAACAGACCCCTAGGGCTTGGTATGACAAAATGAATTCCTTTCTTCTCTCAGTAGAATTCACCAAGTGTCATTTAGATCTGAATGTCTACATTTTATGATAGGATGACTCTCATTTTATACTTGTGCTCTATGTTGATGACTTGATCATTACAGGGAATACCTCATCCATCATTGGCAACACGTAAAATCTGCTTTGCAGGATAGATTTGGTATGACTTACTTGGACCTTTTGCATTATTTTCTTGGGATTGAGATCACACAGTCAGCTTCTGGGATCTCTCTTTCTTAGCCCAAGTATGCTCTTGATCTTCTAGCTTGGTTTCACATGGTTGATTGCAAACCTACTCTAACTCCCTTTCTTTCAGGAGTCAAGCTTGAGGCTAAGTGTTCTACTCCACTTGTTGATGCCACTTTGTATCGTCAGCTTGTTGGGAGTCTCATCTACTTGACTCACACATGCCCTAATATCTCCTTTGCAATTGGCATGGTTTCACGCTTTATGCAGGAACCACATGAGCTTCATTGGAAAGCAGCCAAACACATCTTACATTACATATAGGGTACACATCATCATGGGATTCACTATACAGTAGGTATAGGACTTACCTTGGTGGGATTTACAGATTCTAATTGGGATGGAAATATTGATGATCATAAGTCCACTTCTGGCTATAGCTTTCATCTTGGTTATGGCCCCATTTGTTGGAAGAGTAAGAAGCAGCATGCTATTTCTCTTTCTTCAACTGAGGCTAAGTATCGAGGGGTTGTTAATGCCACTACTAAGGCTATTTGTCTTCAGAATATTCTCACTGAGTTTGGCTTCACTATTCCATGTCCTATAGACATTCATTGTGACAATAAGAGTGTCATCCATATCTCAAAGAATTTGGTTCAGCATCAGAGGACCAAACACATCGAGATTCATATGCACTACATTTGGGAGCTAATATAGGAGTAGGTCATTGATTTGTAGTATTGTCCTACAACATAGCAGGTTGCAGATATCTTCACCAAACCCTTCACTAAGAGTATATATCATCATTTGAGAGCTCTCTTGGGGGTGCGGGATGTTTCATCTGAGGAGGTCACTTGACCTTCTTCATTCTCTCTTTTGGGGGGGCTTTTTCCTCACTCAAGGTTTTTCCCTTCTCATCTTTTTGAGTGCAATTTTTTTTTTCTCTCTCTTTTTGGAAATTTTCCATTGGTTTCACTAACGCCTCCAGATTTGTGAGGAGATCACATTTCATTTGTACGGTGGTACCTAACATAGCCTAGTTGTCGCTGACCCATCTTGCATATTTTGCATTTGTGTACATTCTCCTAAGTTGCACTTAAAGGGGGTGTTAATTATTAAAGTGTTGTGCCGCCCTGGGTGCGTTAGCACCGCCAGGGTGGGTTTTGCGCCAGGGACCACATAGAATTACGGTTGGAGAATTTCCACTTTTGGTGGACTTATCATGTCATTACTATATCACTTCCACCTTTGTGGACACATCATGTGATTATCTCTCCACCTTTTGTGGGTGACCCACCTTTTGTGGTGATTATCACATTATCACTTTTCCACTTTGGGTGGAGTGATAGCTTTTCATAGTTGTCTCATGTCATAAGATTCGCGGCACTTGTCATAATCTGTGCCCTTCTATATTCTCACGCGCCGGCTGTAGCAGCGAGGGGTGCTCCCTGTAATAGCGCATTCTATTTTGTATCATTGGAAAAAGCCATGGTTTGGTACTTCCGTATTGTTTCTATCTCTCTTGTAAGCATTAACAGGCCTCTAAAGTCTTGGGTGGCTACCTTCATAGCCAATTCTTACGAAATGAAAAGATAGTTGAGGTGGGGGTGAATCAATTGGCGAAAATTGGTAGCTTCGAGTCCGCAAATAGTAATCAGATCCAGCATTCGTGAAGCCCTTATTCTATTGGTTTGATCAAACATGAGGAAATCTGGAAATAAATTTGAGGCAAAACCATACAGAGAACCATGTTGTTTTGGAAAACCAATGAGGGAAAGACACAATGAGGGATTAGCTCACAATGCCGGTATGTAATCTGGAACAAAGGGGCTCAGCACCCAAAAATAGGACACCTTGTCAGAAGGATCTAATAAGGCTTACTGCATGAGGGAAAATAATAAAGATAGAAGAAGGTAGCGAGGCGCTATCCCTGACAAGGATTCCACCACAATTTCTTGCACACTTTCTCAATCTCACATGAAATATTTTGGATGCCTTCGGCTCATTTCCTTCAGGAACCCTAACATGATGTTCACATTGCTCTGCTCAAATTTACATCATCTACATCAATCTCGAATCTATCTTACTTCTTACTCTTTTACTTGTCTCACTTGCATCAACACCATACATATGTATATCAAGCTCTACCTCAAAAACTTTCTCTAATGTTGGCCACTAGTCGTTATACATACAAATTCAAAATAGTTCAACACCTAAAAATTCCCATGGTGGATAAGAATGAAAGGATACCTACATAAATCCTTAATTAGGACCCAAATAGATCCCAACATACTTCAAAACTCTTCTACAAACTTTGCATGTAGTGTTAAACACAAGGTCGGCCAAAACTCGTGCAAAACACCATAAACATTAAGTACATGCTTCAATCTAAAAAGTTAAAAGTTCTAGACAACATAATTCACTTGAAATCAATCCAAAATAATCCACGAACTACTTAAGATTCATCAAACACTTCATCCAAGCTTGCATCACATAAATACTTCAACTCAAAACAACCGGTAACCCTTATTTGCATACCAATAAATGAAACCCACACTGTACTGCACTAAATCAAGTAAGAACTTAAATATGAAAAGATAAAAGCATTATAAGCAACTTTCAAAATCTACACAACCTAAAGCCAAATAGTGGAGAAATGCATAGCAAATAATTTTCTCCCAAACCACAGAAAACATTACTCAACAATTGGTTCACACACTAGTGAAAATATCTCGCACTATACAAAATCCAAAAACCCAAATTCTGAATATAGCAGCCTCTAAAAACCTTGATTAATCTGTAAAATCTGCACAGGCATAGCATCAACACTAAAAGAACGTAGAGCACAACATAGTTTACTCTGTTTATCAATTTTCTCAATATCCTCATCATCTTCAACCCATAGTTGACATCAATGACAACACCAGTCAGTAGACTTCCTATTGAAATCAATGACAACACCTTCATTCTTCCAACAATCTCCCCCTTTTTCATTGATGGCAACACAAGTGAAAAGCCACAAAAGACAACACACACACACACCTTCCTCTTTTTTATGAGTAGACATCCTACACAACATTCTTGAACTCTCTCCCTCTTACAGGGGTCTCTCTCCCCTTGATAAGATCTTTCACATGATTCTCTCTCCCCCTTTTACATTAATGGCAAAGGAAAAAGGTTTTCATTATTCTCCTCCTTTGACACTAGACCAAGAAACTTGCTCTAAACACTCCCCCTTAAGAGTATACCCAAACAAATTAGCAACTCAATGACAACATATGACACTGCCTACTCCCCATGAGAGGTAGCCACCAACATCAGTCCAGAAAAGAGATAGATCCAAAGATACACTAGAATAATGTGTCTCCATATGCATCTAGTTCAAGAAATGAGGAGCAATAACCCCCAACTTCTCCCAAAGATACTCAAAAGTATCCTTAGGAAGATCCTTCATAGATATATCAGTAATTTGATCATTTGTAGGAATATACTCAACCTTTACTTCATTCTCCATAACCTTTTCTCTCAAAAAGTGATACCTAATAGATATTTTCTTTGTCCTTGAATGCATCACTAGATTCTTTGAATGCTAATTGTACTTGTGTTATCATAGAAGATAGAAATAGGTGCATCATATATAATTTTGAAATCCTTCAATGTTTGTCTCATCCATAATACCTGTGTATAGCATGATTTTGTTGCAATACACTCAGCCTCTATAGTGGATAAAGAAACTAAATCTTGTTTCTTGCTCAACCATGACACCAATCTACATCCAAGAAAGAATGCACCACCACTTGTACTTTTCCTATCATCAACACAACCAGCCCAATCTACATTTGTATAAGTATTTAATGTGAAATCAATATCCTAAGGATACCACAACCCATAATTTGGTGTGCCTCTTAAGTATTTGAATATCCTCTTCACAACTGCAACATGTGTTTCTTTAGGATCTTCTTGAAATCTAGCTACAAGACAAACTACATGCATGAAATCTGATCTAGTAGCAATCAAATACAACAATCCACCAATCATAGATCTATACTTGCTCTGATCAACCTTAGGTGAATCATCATATTTTCTAAATTTACAACCAGTCACCTTAGGAGTACATGTTGGTTTGGAGTCATCCATTCCAAACTTATTCAACATCTCTTTGGCGTACTTAAACTGTGAAATGAAAATCCCTTTATTTGTTTCATTGTTTTGTAGCCCAAGAAAGAAATTCATTTCCCCAAACATTGACATCTCAAATTATTTTTACATTTCTTCTGCAAACTTTTTACACTTAGCCTCATTTCCATCAAAGATAATATCATCCACATATACCACTACTATCAAGATTTTGTCTTCCTCAATTTTAAAGTAAAGATTACTATTTGTGGTGCCCTTACTAAATCTTTGTTGTATCAAGTATCTGTCCAATCTTGCATACCAAGCTCTAGGAGCTTTCTTCAATCCATATAGTGTCTTATTTAACTTACATACCATATCTAGTTGATCTGACAATTGAAATCCTTTTGGTTGTTCCATTGTAAACTTCTTCCAATTCTCCATTCAAAAAAGAAGACTTCACATCCATTTGATAAACCTTAAAATTTGTATGTGTTGCAAATGCCAAAAACATTCTAATAGCTTCCATCCTAGCCATAGGAGCAAAATTCCCCTCAAAATCTATACCTTCTACTTGTGAGTAACTTTTACACACAAGATTTGCCTTGTTTCTTACCACTTCTCCATTCTCATTCAGCTTGTTTTTGAATACCCACTTAGTTCTAATTATGTTTTTGTTTCCCAGTCTAGGGACCAATTCCCAATTCTGATTCTTTTCTATCTACATAATCTCTTCTTCCATTATCTTCATCCAATGCCCATTCTTACATGCTTCACTCACTGATTTAGGTTCAACTTTAGAAAGTAGACACAAATTTACCTCAACTTCAGCAGCTTTGCTTCTTGTCAATATAACTTTCCTCTTATCTCCAATTATTTGATCCTCTAAATGATTATTTTGCACATACTTAGGGGTCTTCAGGGTCTTCTCTAGAGCTTGTTCCTCTTCATTTTGCACTTCTTGTTCATCAACTTTTTCTTCTACTACTCTGCAATCAGGTTCATCTGACACATATCCATCTATTGTAATAGAATTTTGCAAGTTCATCAACTTTAACATTTGCACTTTCAACTATCTTTCTTAGCCTTTTGTTGTAACATTTGTAAGATTTGCTTCTAATAGAATATCCAAGGAAGATACCTTCATCAGACCTTGCATCAAACTTTCCTAATTTTTCTTCTTCTCTTTTAATGTAACATTTTCTTCCAAACACTCTACAGTACGTCACAGTAGGAATCCTTCCATACCATAGCTCATAAGGATTCTTTGTGTTTTTAGCTTTATCTTGAACTTTGTTAAGTATGCAAACAAAAGTATGAATAGCTTCTCTCTAGTAGACTTGCAGTAGATTTTCCTCATTCACCATAGTCCTTACAACTTCTTGAATAGTTTTGTTTTTCCTTTCAACAACTCCAGTATGTGGAGGAGTTTTAGGGGCGAAAAAATGCCTCTTTATTCCATGAACTTCACAAAACATGTTAAACTCATTGAATGTGAATTCACCACCTCTATCAGATCTCAGACATTTTATTTTCAAATCCTTTTCATTCTCAACCATAGCTTTAAATGCCTTGAATTTATCTAATGCATCATATTTTTCTCTAAGAAAAGTAACCCATGTCATTCTAGAATAATAATCAATCAAAAGCATAAAGTACCTATCACCTTGTAGACTTCTCACCCTTATAGAACCACAAATATCTATATGCACTAACTCCAGCAGTCCGGTAGCAGATTTTTCATTTCCCTTAAAGCTACTCATTTTTTTTCCAAATTGACAACTCTCACAAACAACATTAATAGGTTTTGTGATTCTAGGTAAATCTCTTATTCCATGAATTGAACTAATTCTTTCCAAATTATCAAAATTTATGTGACACATCCTCTGATACCATAACTAGCTATCATTGATCTAAGACATAAAGCAATGAGCATCATCACCCTTAAGCTAATAGATGTTTCCATTTGTTCTCTTTTTAGCAGTAATCACAGTTCTGGATCCTTTTTGGATCTCACATGCTTCATCCTTAAACACAATATTATACCCTTTGCTACACATTTGTTTGAAACTCAAGAGATTATGTCTTAATCCCTTAACATAGTAAGCATTGTTAGTATTATGCTTTCCATCAAAACTAATTGAACCTATTCCATAAATCTTAGCTCCTGAATCATCTCCAAATTTAACTGATCCTTCATCATACTTTTCAAGTTTAACAAACTTACTTTTATCTCCGGTCATATGATTAGAGTAGCCATTATCAACAACCTAGTAATTCTTATCCTCTTTGACATGAAAAGCAGATACCAAAGTACCTTCAACCATATCCTTCATCTTTGGAATACTTTCCTTCACATAGCTTTCAGGGTTAGTAGAAACAGATTCTTCTTTTATAGCCAAAAATAGACATTCATCATCAAAATCACCATAATCAAATTCATCATCAGAAATACCAGCATCTTCTCATAGTAAGCATTTTTTATCATCTTTCATTTATTTTCCTTATTCCTATTATTTAGAGTTCTTTTTGGACATCTAGAAGCATAATGGCCTATCTCACCACAGCTAAAAATTCTGAAAGGTAATTTACCTTTGTACTTACCAGTGCCCTTTTTCATCTTCCTCACAAATTTAGCTTCCAAATCATCAAGATCATCTTCACCTAATTCTTCAACCTTCTATGATTTACCAACCTTGAAAGCAGTCTCTACTTTTGTACCTTTCTTCAATTTTCTCATTTCAAATGTAGTCAGAGTACCAATCAACTTATCTCTAGAATAATTATCAAAATCAATAGTTTCCTCAATAGCAGATACCTTTCCACTGTAACAATCCAAAAGAGATTTGATAACTTTCTCCACTACTTTAGATTCTTTAACTATTGCACCAAGACCTCTCATAGCACTTACCAACTCATCAACTCTATGTGTGTAGCCTTTAATTGTTTCATATTTAGACATGTATCATTTCAAACTATGCCTTCAAGTTCTACAAATTTTCTTGTTTAACCTTTGGATCTCCTTCATAAATCATTTCTAACTTATCCCAAACTTCTTTAGCAGTTTTCAAACTCATAACTTTAACTAATTCAGTATTTGAAAGACTATTTACAATGATGTATCTTGCCTTAGCATTGATCTCATACGCCTTGATTTCTGCACTTTTGCTTAGACCATTCAGAGGTGGAGTATATGTATTCTAATAATCCTTCTCAATCTCATATCTCTGAGTAGACAAATATCCTTCCATATTTGTCTTTCAGAATGAAAAATCTAAGCCATCAAATCTAGAATATTCCAAAGCAATCTTGTTCACCATCCCAGATCTACCTCAAGTGGTTAAGCTCTTCTTCAAGGAACCTTGCTCTGATACCAATTGTTTAAATGAACAAGACAAATAAGAAGGGGGTTGAATCAGTTGTATCAAATTAAACCTTCAAAACCCTCAATAGTAATCAAATCCACAAGCATTCATTAAACCTATATTTTGTTAGTTTAATCAAACATGAAATGTAGATAATAGAAACTAAAACCATACACAAGAGAACACCATATTTATGAGGAAAACCCAATGATGGAAAAACCATGATGAGGATTGCCCAAGAAATTATGCAACAGTAATTGAAAATAACGGGGTTTCATCGCCAGAATAGGGACATTGTCCAAAGCTTCCACAAATAATTTCACTTCATCATAGAAATGGCTTGCAAAAGAACACTTCAATATGGTTCACCATAATTGTTCATTGTTTAATTTTCTGGCTAATTCATTAGAAGATATTTAGATCTCTTCAGTCACTCCTCGAATTAACCCCTTTAACATAAAGTTCGACTTCCTTTTACTCAACCAATATTTCATCCATATCAATCTTGTATCTATCTTTGTATTTCTTAATCTTTTATCTTTTAGAATGCATCAATTATACATATTTATATCAAGATTTTACCTTCAAAAACTTCTCTTCTTTAATGTCAACCATTTTAGTCGCTATACAAATTCAAAATAGGTCGACACCTAAACATTCCTGTGGTGGATAGGAACGAAAGGTGAGCTACATAAATCCTTAATTAGGACCCAAATAGATCCCAACACACTTCAACACACTTCTACAAAATTTTCATGTAGTGTTAAACACAAGGTCATCCAACACCCATGTAAAACACCATAAACATTAAGTACACACTTCAATTCGAAAAGCCGAAAGTTCTCGACAACATAATTCTCTTGAACTTAATCCAAAATAATCTACGAACTACTTAATATTCATCAAACACTTCATCCAAGCTTGCATCATATAAATACTTCAACTCAAAACAACGGGTAATGCTTATTTGCATACTGATAAATGAAACTCTCACTATACTACACCAAATCAAGAACTTGAATACAAAAAGATTAAATCATTATAAGAAACTTCCCAAATCTGCACAACCTAAATCCAAATAGTAGAGAAATATGGAGAAAATACATTTCTCCCAGACCACAGAAAACATTACTGAACTAGTTCACACACTAGTGAAAATATCTTGCACTATACAATGATCCAGAAACCCAAATTCTAAATATAGCAACCTCTAACAACCTTGGTTAATTTGTAAAATTTGCACAGGCATAGCATCAACACTGAAAGAACACAAGCACAACACTTGCACAACATAGTATAATCTATTTATCAATTTTATCAATATCCTCAACATCTTCAACCCACATTTTACATCAATGACAACACCAGTTAGTAGACTTCCAATTGACATCAATTATAACACCTTCATTCATGCAACACATGGATGGGTGAAGTTTTTACTCCTTGGCATGATTAAAGATGCAACACATCACATAAAAAAAATTGTGTATGAGAAGGTGACCAAAAAATTCCTTACAATGAACAATATTGTGATCATTAATCATAAAACTAAGTTTTCAACCTATATCTTTGATTATAATGGCATTCCTTTGGTTCAATAATGGGTATTTATGAGCCATGATAGGGAGTTCACATATCAAAATTATAGTAGTATTATTATTAATATAGGTCATATCTTATTTGTTTTCATAATTCAAACACCATAGCAACTTGAATGGATCCTTCAATATGGTCACAATAGCATATTTTCTATGGATTTTATATTTGACATGAATTTAATGATTTTTTTTATTTCTTAATTACACTCAATTTAAAATGTTTGCATTGATATAAAACATAGTATTGTCACATTTTATCATGTTCCTTATAGTATTTTTAATTGTACATGTTTCTTGCATTTGACTTCAATAATATGGGGGTACCTATGGTATGTGTCATTATGCTTAGGTCTTACAAATCTAATATTACATATTTGATGCACATTCTTCTCCAAATGATTGATAGAATCATGAGTAGAGGGTCCCAAGAAGAACTATCTAACCATGCAACCAATTGTAACAAACACACATTTAACAACAAGAAAATCCATAAAAAAATGATAAGATATACCTTGGGAAAAAATTTGATCTAGGAAAAAATCAACCTCCAAAATATGTCTTATTATATTGATTCACAAACATAACTACAATACACTAGGACATAACTTTAGAAATACCACTTGGACCATACTTTCCACATAGGCTACATTTAAGTGTAAAATGACACCACAATATCCTCACACTATCCACTCACATGATTGCACTTTGCATCATACTCTATGTTGCATCACTCTGACTCTCAATCCTCTCCCTTGTTCTTTTACTTACTTATTACACCTCTATTCTCTCTTAATCTTCTTTTCTTACTTTCTAATGACTTGAAACCACATATATATATACCCTTCCTTAGTTTCACCCATAAATTGCATTAGCCTCAAGGTGGCACAAATCTCAAAACCACATGAAACATGTCACCAATTAAAAAAATAATAAACTTAAAAATTCTAATAGTCCAACAGTGGATAATTTCCATGTGGTACAACTCATACATCTCCAATGGTCCTCACAACATTCCCAAATATTCACCCTTTGGTCTAAATCCAAAATAATTTTTCACAAACCAAAATAATTCCAACTAAACACCACTATCAACCCATAGACATATAATTTATAAATAATATGCATAGACCAATTTAAATCACCTTAAACTTAGTACTATAACAATCATTCATACACAAAACTACTTTAAAATTACAACACCTAGTTATATAATATGATGAATAGTTTCAACTTTACTTGTCACAAACTGAAAACCAACTATCAAATATACAATTTACTATAGATTTAACAACTTACTAGACACAATGTATATTTTCCATGATGCCTCAGGGATTGTTGATAATCAAAGTGAAATTATTATGAAAAATTTAAAATATTCTAAAAGTGTATGCAAATCTAAAATTTTCTTAATTAATAAGGATTATCATATGACAAATATTATGTCATTGCAAAGTCAACAATAATAAATAAATCAACAAACCACAAGATTTGTGTGGAGAAACCCGTTCAAGGAAAAACACTCCAAATGAGAAAGAGGACAAGTATGTATTAATCTTCAAAGGAGGAATACAACCACACTAACACTCTTAACTCTAACAACACTCGAGCAACACTTGTGTAACTATAAGATAACCTCATAAAATTATATCTCATGCCTCCATTTTAAAAGAGGAATACCATAAATGGTTTCCCAAAATAATGTATCATTAAATCATGGTAAAATGAAAAAATACCCGTGTCCAAAATAAAGAGGCTCATTTGAGAATAGTAAATATATCTTCCAATGAACCATGAATCTATAAAAATATTCATACCAATAATAGACAACATGTTTGACTTGTAACTCCTCAATGATGGCCCATATCCCAAGATGGTCATCCAAAATCATCACCCAATTTCTATGGGACCCACCAATAACAATCAAGATACTCCACTACTCAATTTAACACCAAAGTCAACAAAGATTTGCTAAAAACAACTTTATAACTACCACTAGAAACTCTACCTCATTTTTGAATGTATATGACAACCAAGATCAAGATTATGAGAGAATATAAATTACAAAATATGGACCAAGGAATATTAGTGTGGGTCAATTACACTTGAACCATGATGAATCGAAGCATAATTTAGCCACTAAACCTCAATCTAAAACAAAATCATTCAAATTGAAAGTTTAAACTAAGCATTTATTGAAACTGAAAAACATAAACTAGGAAAATAGTTAAATGCCTACCCTAACCCATTTAAAACTTATCTTGTTTTGGAATTGGTGTCATGTTGATGTGGAACAATGACCCTTTCCAAATTCCATGATTAGTGAGCCTATTTCAATCAATTCTATGGAAGAGAATTGATGAAACCATTGTGATAAATGGATGAAAACCTTATTTATAAGCAAACTGAATTATAGATACAAGCTAAATTAACATAATTTTAAGCTAAAATTGATATAATTATGCAATTTCTAAGATAAAATAAGCTAATTCTAAGCTAAAATATGGAAATCATAATTTATAAACAAACTAAGATTGATGCATGGAAGCCATTAATGGATGTTTTAGGCTATTATGCAACTAAAATGAACTAAAACAAGCTAAAAGTGAGTGAATTAAGAGTGTGAGTGTGCGAATCCAACAAACACAAGCTTGGTAATTGAAAGATGGATCCATTTGTTCCTTAAACAGGCCCCATTTATAGGAGAGAAATGAGAAATGGGATGGTTGAGATCAAAAAATCTTGAATTACCAAGGATGGAGGGAAAATAGGGATAGCATGGATCATGGATTCTCATCAACCATGAGAATAAAGATGAGACTCCAACCTTAAGGAAACAATAGTCTTCGAAACAAACACACATTTTCTTTTTAATCTCACACGCATTATAAGTCAACAGCATGGCCCAAGAGGTCACAAAGCTTAATCAGCTAAAGAAGCTAAGCGGTATTTATCGAGGAGAGAGAATACCTTTTGGAATATCTTTCATGGGTAATAGATAAATATATTTGCAAATTAAAAGAAAATCTTAATTAAAATAAAAATGAGGCAAGGAATATTCCATGGGAATATTCCCTTTAGAGAAAAATATTTAATTCGTTAATAAACAAGGTTTAATTACAATTAGGGATTGGAAGAATTGAAGGATTTCTCTACTAAATTAAATGATTTAATGAAAGGGGAAAGGTGTGAATGATATTTACCAAATGAACTTAGGGTTATTTAATTAAATAAGAAGATAGGGAATTAAATTAAATAGTTTGATTTATTTTATTTAATGAGATAAAATGTTAGTGTGGAGGCAAAGAATTAACCCCATTGTTCGAATTGGTGCTTAATGGATGAATGATGCACTAATTAATTAGCCAGGCCGCTAATTCGAATGCTAATTAAGAAAAACAGGATGAGTTTATGTCGATGCTAAAACCCCATCAGCCAGGCGACATCATTTATAGGTGACATTTTTTCGCGTTCGCCATTTGCCCTCTTTGAAGTTTATGCACCTGCTGTTTCTAGTTTCAAGGACTGAGATGTTTCTTTGAGTTAAAACTATTGCTTAAATCAAAGAAATAAAAAAAATGATTTTTTATATGCCCCAACTGAAGGATAAAGTTGATTCCCTACCCCCTCGAGAAATCGGGCAAAAATTTTGAATTTTGGGTTGATTTCTCGATAAAGGTGAAAAGCTGCCCTAGGGGTCTAGAAAGGCTTCGAGATGCAAGAATTATGCCAAAAACACAAAAAATGATGCTAAATAATGTTCTGATTGGAAATTTTGGTGAAAATGATGATACACCGTAGCTTCAAGGTGAAATTAGGGCAAAAAAATCTAATTTTCTAGCTTAAATAAGCCAAGAAGGGTCACTTTCAATTCATTTGTGCATTCACACCTTAAGGAATTCTTGAGATTTGAGCTTTGACCCTCTGATGAAATGGAAATGGTGCATCGAGAGCTCCCCAGACACATCTCTGATCAGGTTCGAGAGTACCAGTGACTTCTAGGCTCAAGAGCATCGGTATGTAACTCAAAACTTGATTTGAAATTTGACTTTTTGATGCATTTATTACACATTAAAATTTAAACTTTGGCACCATTTAAAAATCGGCAACGCTAAAATCAATTGTAGTGACGCATATGTATATGGAAAAGCACTTCGTGATTTAAATTAGGGTTTCTAATTTAAAATTGTGATGCACACTTATATAGTGACACATCTGCTGATTTGAAAACTAGGGACCTTAGGGTTTCCAAAGCTTAACGTGATGCACATGTATATGGCGGCGCACTTTATGATTTGTAATTTGAAATGCCTTCGAGTGTCGTAATTTGAAATATTTAATATAGCAACATTATTGAAAATAATGATGCTATTGTGATTTTTGAGCTGAAAATTCCAAATTGAGTCAAATTTTCTTGATTTTTGACATCATGCGCTTTGTGGGTGTAGGAGGTCATCCCACCATTGATGTTGTGTGAGCACAGACCCACGATTTTGTCCAGACTTGGTGATTTTTCTGAGTTGCTCCAGGAGCACCTAGGAGAGATAAGCCTTTGGTATATTGCATATGTGCCTGTCATCCAGACTCATTTAGTGATGATGATTGCTTTGTGCGAGGGCACAGTGAGACCTCATCCTTTCACCTTCCCACTAGCGAGGTGACCATGAATTTGGAGGATGTATGGTAGATTTTAGCTTTCCCATTCATGGTGAGTGAGTGATCTTTGATGTCAACACCAGATATGATGCTTGTCACGAGATGATTAAGATGGAGACCATCATTCTTTTCACCTCCCAAATTGACCTCAAGTCATATAGAGGTCGGGTGCTCACATTTCGATTGATCATTGCAGCCATCATTTTAGGATTGGTTGCTCTTGACATACGTAGCAAAGGATTCAACCCAAGATGGGGCTTGGCATGGCACAGGATGTTGCACAAGAGGACACTTTTTGCATGGGGGCCAGTGATGTCGGCCTCACTATATCATGGCATGCATGACTTTTTATATTGCAATGGCAGAGCCATTGGTGCAGGGGTGACCTTGCTACATATTTGAGCATGTGATCATATAGTTGTGATTTGACCGATTGTACAGATGGTACATGTAAAGGTAGATGATCCAATGATTTGGAGATACAGAGGTGTGATCACCCTACAACACACTAGATAGATTGGGCTCCCGTACTAGTGGCGAGTATTAGATGACATGATAGTTTTTAGGTGGTGCCCATGGTTACAGATGCCACCATGGTATGATGATGCTCAGTAGATATTCTTTGTGAGACAGACCCGATATTTTTAGGGTCATGAGCATACCATCATCGAGCGATACCTACCAGACAAGGTGGCACAGTAGTTTGGAGAGGTACAAGATAGGTCAGATGATGCCTATAGGGCTATTTTTGCTAGGTCTGCTTGAGAGGTTCCCACTTGGGATCCTACCATTCCAAATCCAAAGGTGGTGGAGGGATTTAGGTAGTTGGTGGCTCAGCCATGGGCCTATGACCAGGGTCGGGTAGTAGCACAAACTACGCCTACTTATGATGCATGGTTCACACCTCCACAAAGACTGATAAATCTAGTCGGTGATCCTCCGTGAGGGAGACCCAGAGGGAGAGGAGCCAGGGGTAGAGGATAGGTTCAAGGATAGGGACCGGGAAAAGGTGGCTAGGATGGCCAAGATGGATAGGTTTTAGGGGGCACACTAGTTATTCAACAGCCTTCTCAACATCCCGATGTCCAGTAGCAGCCCAGTATTCAACATCAGTCACCTATATAGCCACCACCACCACCATCAGATCCTAAAGATATTCAGATCTAGCAGCTACAACAACATGTGTAGGTTATTACATGTGAGAAAGATCAAGCTCACCAGCAAATTTTGGCTATTACTGTTGAGTGATACTAGGCTAGACATCAAGTGGTGGCCATGACAGTAGAGAGGGACCATGCTAGGTAGTAGTTATAGGCTATAACTGTTGAGAGAGACCAAGAGATCAGGTGGGAGCATCACATAGAGGTGATGATAGCAGCTAGCCAAGGCAGGACAGTATTTGCGAGATTGTATAGAGAGGTTGTGACAATGGCAACCTATTATAGGATGCATTACCATCATGATGTTCCACAGGAACTTAGACAGCCTAATTTTTTATAAAGGAGCAATGCATGGCCCAGAGCTAAGGATTAGCCAGAGACGCAAGTTGGAGAGGGTAGCAGCCATTAGGGCTATCTTTCATGTATAGACACTTTTTGATTTTGTTTCCTTATTCATTGACACAGATATACATTCATGGGATCCTTTTTGATAGCCTCATGGATATTGTATTTTTTATTGATATACATACACTAATCCAGATTTTGTACCATGAAATTCATTTTTTGATATATATATGATATGGATACAGACTCTATATGATGTCTTCATCTTATTTCATGCTTATGATGTATGGATGCATATGATATGATGTGACATGTTCATACTTTATTATGTATGGATGCATTTTACTTTTGATGCCTATGCGATATGGGATGGAATGAGATGGATGCAATGTTATATTCTTTTTCATTATCTTTTCATGATATGCTATGTGATGGATGATATGATATCCATATGTTATGCCATGATTATGTATGCAAATGTTATGGATGCATTTCTTTTTATGTATTTTCTATACAGTTGTATGATGGAATGTATGCATATGGATGAATGGATGGAAATGCATATGTATGCTTATGATATGTTATAACAATGCAAAATGTATGATGTGATATGTTATGACGATGCAAGATGGATTTTTTATGATTATGCTATGATTATGAGATGCATGTATGTTGATGATTTTTGGATGCAAGATGGATGCATTTGATGATGTTTCACCGGCTATGATACCGCTAGTGCAGAGCATTTGGAATAAAACAAGAATGATTGACCGTTGACTTTGATGATTGCTTCAAAAGATACAAAAATTCTATGATCCACTGAGACTTTATTAGAGAGGGTGATGAGAAATGTAGGATGCATGATGAAGAATGCAAGATGATGATGATGATTTTCTCACTTTTCAGGATTGGGATTTTCCATCATTCCTTATTGTTTGATATAACACGTAGACACGATGCATCAAGGTATTGATAACCAGACTTATTACTGTATCTAGGTAATGGACTTTTGACTCAACAAATAGATAGGATAGTTCTTGTTCACACCTTGACATACGAAAAAATTATTGGAATGTAAGTTAGAAACCTAGAATACATTGGACCAAAGCATACGCAATAGTCAACAACGTACTCCAAACAACCTTCTTACACACAACTAAGCAAGTATGTGCCAAGATTATTTTACAAGAGTATCCACAAGCACAACAAACTAAAGATAATGATCGATGCCCCATTCCTTTCTCTCTAAATCATTTTGATAGAAATCATCAAGAGGTCCTTAGAATGGGTCATTAAGATAAATCATAAGAAAAGATTATAAACAAACAATCAGTGTTATCTATATCTCTTGCCAATTTACCTTAACTAAGGGTGGTGTCTAATATTGGTTTCCATTGCAGGAAGGATATATCCTAGGACATGTC
>VDFB02367275.1:0-22627 GCA_007258455.2 Sequoia sempervirens
ATAAATAGCATTGTGTGACATGAAAGTAGGAACATATGAAATTATAAGCATGGAAAACACATAGGTTGAAGATAATCATCAAGGTATGAGGTTTCCCCTAGTATGCCTCAACTATAAGGTGAAAATTGGCCTTAGGGGCATAATTTAAGTGGTATGGGGAAGGCATGGTGTCTCTAATGTTGCTCTTAGAACATGATAAGTAATAAAATTAAGCAATAGGATGGGGAAGGTGTGATGCCCCAATTGTGATTAGATATCTCTAGAAACATTATCAAGTGTATGGGCATAAAATAATATAAGACAAGTATGATACATCCAATCTAAAAATATATCTTTTGAAGAATTATAGGACAATTAAGGTCCATATGTAGCATGTGAAGATATGTTTCCCACAATACAATAGGATGATATGATAATAAAACACAATATGGTAACATAAGATATAAGCAATGACCATAAACACATAGGAGTAATCTAAGAATGAGAAAATAACATTATAAGAATAAAAAATCATAAGCATCATGTATGCATGTAATCAAAGTATGTAAAGATTATAAGCATGTAACCAAAGTAAGGTAAAGATCATAAATATGTGATGTACAAGACATAGACCACATGATCATAAGTAGTAAACATGAAAGATATAAGTAAAGAAATATGAGAATCATAAGTGAACCATCATGGTAAAGGATGTATAACAATCATAAAATTAGGATGCAACAAGGAAAATAAGGTATTGATGTGGTTGGCATAAACAACATAAATTGAATAATAAGGCATGCAAGTATGTAGCAATAAGAAAGGGCAATGTAAACTCAAACATATCAAGTACAATAGAAGATAGATTCCCCTATGTAATGGAAGGCCAAACATGAAATATGATATGTAAAAGCACAACAAAAAAGACATAATCAAAAGGTAAAATATCAATAATCATGCAATATATATATATAGTTTGTAAGATGTTCATGGATCATCAAATGGATCTAGGAGTATTATCATTGTCATTCTCTAAACTATCATCATCATTACATATGTTATCATAGTTCTTTTCACTAATTCTTATAGTTTTTGTTTTTTGGATTTCCTTTTCTATTACATGTGTTTCTTCTTGGCAATCCTTTAAACTTATAACAAACACATTATCAATTGGCGGTACATTAGGTCTTTCTTTCTTGACCAAATTTATTTCTTCTCTAATTGTTTTTGTGGAGGAATATTTTGCATTTGGTGGACCACAACACTTTTCTTTGGTGTCCATGTATTCTCTTGTGTATGAAATTCTAGAAATTCTAGTTTTTGTATCACTTGTTTAAGTATTTTTAATTTCTTCCTCTGGTCCATGGTTGTTTTTCATTAACCTTGGTTCATATATCTTGTGGATCTTTATTTGTTAGTTATTTCCTTCACAAGCTATTTTTTATTATTTCCATTTGTTGTTTGAAATTTTAATTTTGATATACATCATGGAGATCTCTTTCAAGCTCTCATATGGAGGTTCCTCGAGAACACAAATGTAAGTGTCTAAATAAAAATGGGTTAGCTTTACAAGGGGTTGATAGGAATCTCTATATTAATATTAATAAATCTTCATGAATGAATTTTATACATTGATGCATAAAATAAAAGGTATAACTCCTAAACATACCAACCAAGGTATTTGAAGTGAAATACCAAATCTATCGAGGGAAATTACACACATGACATGATAGAGGTACATCCTTACATCCAACTATAATCAGTAGCATTAGGTACCAAAGTATAAATTAATATTCCAATAGTTTTTTTATTATTCATTTAAATGTATGTATGATGTTGGTTCCAAATGGTTAGCTAAAAAAAATCTTGAGTACATGTATCATATCAATTTAGGGATATATAAGGATATCTTCACTAATCAGATTAATTATCTTCCCAATTACAATGAACCATAATGATTATTTTATAAAATCTTCTCATTAGAAAATATAATCAATGTCATGGGAAGATAAGGGGAAGATGTAGTTATAGTTTCTATTATCCCACAAAAGAATGTAAATGTGATGTATTGCTAGAATAAACATGATTATTGTATACAATATCATCATCCATATATATATCACACAATAATATTATCATGTGTGTCAATATTATTGGTATGATTAGGAAAGGGATTAGTATAAGTATTAAATCACCTATTCATAGGTGCAACTAAGGGACATCCATTATTGTTTACACCTTCAACATGAATCATATTATTATCTATAAGATCTTCAATTTCATGGTTTAGACCAATGCATGAGTGTGTATTATGTCCTTGGGGTCTATTAAAAAATATAAAATGCTTAGTCATTATAGTTTCTTGAAAAGGCTTATTTGTCCATCAAATGGACATATAGGAGGAAGAGTAATCAAGTTAGCATACAACACACATTAAAGCATATCATCCAAGGATTATTATAACTTTGTAAACTTTCAAGGATCAATTTATTGAAGGAAGTAGAAGTGGTAGCAATTTGTAAGCATTTTCGTTTGATTTATTTCCCTTTGAAAAAGTGTTTGGATTTTCAAATTTGGAAGGGTAAGAGGATTACAATGAAAAGACACATTTAAGTGTATTGGAAGCTAATAGTTTGGCCTCAATATTTTTTGAAGGATGTAAAACTACTCAAATATACATTATTCTTAATCATATGAATTAGTATTGCATGAAACATAATCTAAATCTCATCATCCTCAAATTGATTCTTGAATTTTCCATACAAATATTTAGAAATAGATGACATAATAATTACTTATTTCATTACTCCATTGAGTACATTTATTCAAATTAATCACATTAATCTTTAAACACATGTTTATGCAAAAATACTTTAATATTGTTGTAGCTAAGTCATCACATCATCATATAGAACTTGAAGGTAAAGAATAAAACCATTGGATAACATAGTATCTTAAGTTTCATGGGAATAACTTGACTAAGATTTTAGCATTATATGCAAGTTCCATGTATGTTGCAATGAAATCTTATAGATGCACATTTAGGTCTTCTAAATTCTATGATATAACTCAAATCTATGGGCCACAAAACTAACAAGAAATAGACATGTAATAACCTGCAATGCTAATAGCATGTAATGTGGAGGGTTTTAGGTGATTTACTTATTTTTATTGACTTGTTTCATAAGATAGACTACTTCTTGTAATAGTGTGTCCAAGGACGATGTAGAAACAAGGGTGGTGTCAAGGGTGTGTGAAATAATAGAAGAAGTGTGGTGAGGTTATGAGGTAAGGTTTGAAGGCATGGCCATGGAAGGGAGGGCCACATTACAAGAGGGAGTGATCATAGGGTAAGGTGGATTGATAGTATTAACCATAGGTTGGGAAGAAGGTACAATGAGGGAGACATGTGTGGAGGGTATAACACTAGTAACTATGTAAGTAGAAATATGGGATGTAATGGAAACACTAGAGACGATGGAGGCACTAGAAGTAAGTATAGTGGAGGGAGTATAGTTATGAGGTAAGCCATGGTGAGAATGAATCCTCTAGGGAAGGTAGAAGGAGTGAACAATGATTATAAATGGACCTTGATGAGCAACAAGTATTTCTAGATGGTTAGTTGAGGATTGGAATCACCTAGGCTTGATGCCCTTTCACAAAAATCATAGGCATATAATTTGAACATTTATTGCACATGAGTTAGTAAGTAACATTAATAGTAAGTTGAGTTGGCCTAAAGACACAATAAAATTTGAATTTGGATTAAGAGGCTCAGGGCTACCTAGAAGGTCCCAACCTACATATAAAAAATGTTGATCTAAGCTCTGAGATTAATTTGATCGTAAGTAAAATGATATTTTTAAGTGTAGAATTAAGTGTTAGATTAATAAATACATCAAATCAAACAAAAATATGTATTAAAGCTATACACTTAAAACACCCACACAAAATAATTTAAAAATAAAAATAAAAAGTACAAAAAGATAGTAATTTTCACCTTGCCTATTATTCTATCCACTTATTTATTATAAATTTCATTGTACTCTCAACTTTATACCATCTTCAATATTTATATAAAAAACACCTAGAAATTATTAAAATTTAAATGGGCATTAAAAAAGCATCAATTACTCAACCTCTAAATATGAAAATGTCTATGACAATTATTTTTGGAGGGTTCCTTGGATGCCTTTAAAATGTAAGATGTACCTTAAAAATAGAATATACTAAAAAATTCATTACTCTTCTATATATTGAATGGAATATATGCTTTTTTTGACTTGTATGTTCTATAAGAGGAAGAGACGGTTCCCTTCTAGTTGTCCCTCATCTAAAAGTAGAGCACGGTTCCCTTCTAGTTGTCCCTTATCTAAAAGTAGAGCTAGTACATATAGAATGTCTTTGTCTACTTTATAGAAGGCTTGGCTTCGTTTTCAAATAAGTGCTTTACCAATTATGTGGGGCATTGTCCTTCCGAGGATAAAGACACGTGCCTTTATCGTTTAATGAATCAGATTGACGTTTGACGTAGCATCTGTGAGATTTGCAAAGCGTCCGTCACATCCTTTGGTGTTTGTTGTTAGTGCCTTTTTTAAGTGATATTTTGAAATTTTGATATTTAAATGGATGTATTAGTTAGAGAGGATGGTGAAGGAGGACAGGGAAAATTGGCCTTAACTCACACCCTTCAAGATATACCTATAGTTAGAGTGTGGTCTTATGGGCGGATTTCAGGATCTATTTCCATGGAGCAGGAGGTCTCATTGAGCAAAAAAAAATATGGTACAGGATTAATTGAAAATATGTAATCTAATTTATCTTCGCTAGATGTATAGATAGACAATGTAGTGTCAGAGAACTCTTTTCAGAATATGTTATGTGGTGGTTGAAATTTGACACTTCCACACACCTTAGTGAAACCTTGATTATTGTTGTTGTTTACATGATTGAAGATATAATGATGCACTATGCTTGGAATGAAGATATATTTTGTGATGCGAGCTTATAATTAGCAATGCTTTGATTTTTTTTCTCTTGGATTATATATGCTCTTATTGCATTTTTTTATTATGAAACTAGTGACCTAGGGCATGTCTTTAAATATGACAACATGGACCCTAATTCAAACACTTTTTGTGTAGAATTTGATTGGAAACAATCAAATGTTTGAATTGAGTTGGCTCAAAATAGACAAGGAAAGAATTTGAATTTTAGGTAGATGAGATTACACCAACAATCCCATCTAAGGGACATAATCAGATCAATAATCATTCTAGGATGTGTAAAAGAATGAAATATGAACTATATAGAGGAGTGAAAGCTAAAGAGGGCATATTGATGATGGTTTCTATGTTCTATCACATTTTGTGTATAAATGACCTAAGTATGAAATCAACATGTTTCAAGATAAAGCTACAATGAGCATAAAATAAGTGATAGAGAGTAAGAAATATGCATTTTTTCCCTCTATATCTTGACCCCACTTTAACGTGCAAGTGAATCTACATGAGTCATGCATGCTAGAGTAAATTAAACAATTATTAAAGTAGCAAGAATTCTTCAAATGATACAATTTCAACAATGCAACCCTTACTTTTTATGTGCTAGTATAGTCATATCTCCAAACTTACACACATGCACACAACAATCCATTGACAACACCTATTTCAAGCATAAACAATAATGTAAACAACATCATAATCATTTAGTATTGCATAAATCTTTACTTAAATTTCAAATGAAAAATGACCAAAGGGAAGTAAGAAAGTGCTCATGGAATTATGACAAGTTGGTCCTCATGAACTATGAAAAGATTGTTTGAAAGAAAGAGGAATCATGTTGTTAGGGTTGTTGAGGGGTTAGAATCAATGTACCCTCCTCAATCTATATAGGTGTGAGTTGAAAAGAGACAACACATTGTGTAGGTTTTTCAAGGAGTTAGAACTGTGTGCTCCCCCTAATCAACACAACACAAGGTCAAGTAAAGTGGATTTAAGTGATAGCCCCATGTATAGGGTTGATGAGGATTTGGAACTATTGTGGCCTCTCAATCAATAAATATATATTAAAAAATTTCCTCCTCAAATAGGATGCATTCATCATAATGGATATGATTTGAGGAGAGGAGAGAGTGAATAGCCACATATGCAATGGGTTGGCCCTAAGTATAAGAAACGGATGTCAATATGAAAGTTAAAAAATTGGGGGTTAGTGTAAGTTTCCCTCAATTTTCATCCCAAATTTAGAGGAAAATATTTAAAACAAATAGTAGAACATATAAGTTCGAGATAATATGTAAATGTGCTATGGGAATGATATTAATCATGTAGTAACCATAAGTAAAGTTTCATAAATATTTCATCATGTAAGTACATGGGAAAATTGTGTAGCTCTAAAGGAAAAATAATCCATTAATATATATGTGTTCATAAAAGAAGTGTACTAGTGTTTAAATGAATCCCTTGCTTGGTTGAAGGAATAGAATTAGTGAATACCCCATAATGGAGAAACCAAAAAATTTGAGCAAGCATGGATTAAATAAATGATGTGATCATGATAGTGTTAACATGCCATATAAGATCATCATGGAATGAAAATGTGAGAAAGGTGATCCAAATGTGTTATAAGTGGTGTGTTCATATGTGTTAATATATTTTACTCATTATTTAATTATTACAATAAATGATGAAAATATCGTGACATAAATGCAATGGAGTCATGCCCAACCAAGTAAGTCATTTTCTCTTTTTTGTTGAATTTTGTACTTTTTAAAAAATGCTTAATTTATATATAAAAATTGTGATAGCAAAAAAATTAAGCATTTTTTGGGTGGTGTTGCATCCCACAATCATGAATTGATTTGTACAATTGTGATCAAATTTTGCAACTCTATCCCATTTTTATTATTATGTCTAAATTGGTCTTTCCTTATATTAATTTTATAATTATAAATTTTGATGTTTTTCCTTAATTGATCTACATGAAAGGGAGATTGATATATGTTATTTCAAGTGTTAATTTATGTACAGAGCATCATTAACATATGAGAGATGCCACATAACTCTATGTTGTAGGCCCTTTAAACCTTAGGCTATAGTATTGTGATAAGATATCATCACTTAATGTATTTGGTATTAGATTCATGTAGGATTTATCCATGATAAGATACATAAGAGATCAAGCTATTAACCTATAGGATATATGGAGGACATTGAGACTACCAATGCATAAGTGAGTACCTTTGATTATTCCATGGTACATCCAACACATGCATATGGAGTGAGGACTCTAGTCCAAGATATTGTACTGGGAATTACATCATTTGTGAATAAACTTGGATGTCATTATTGATCATGATATTGGTAACACTAGATGACAAGTTGTGACAATATGGGATGGTTCATATGATTTGGACCATCAAGCATGACTAGGTAGTGTTTTCATAGGGTAGATATACGCTAGTATATTTACACCATGCCATAATTAGATTTTATAGAAGGGATTTTATTAAAGATAAATTGGATCAATGGTCATAAATAATTTTTTTTAATTTTAAAATGAGCCAACTATTTATAATTTTATGCATGAATAAAGTGATTGGTGGAATGGCAATGTTTATTTCTTGAAAGTATTAGGTCATAGATTTGAGTCTTCTCCTTTTACCAACCAAAAAATTTGAACTAGTTGATCTTTAAGTAGAGTGGTGTATGAGCAAGGTTATAAAATTATGAATATTAGTGCAATGTGCATTTGATTGCATAGTCATGGCGACCACTAGGGCTCCCTTTAGAGGTACTCAAGGATGTTCATGCATGAAATAGTGGAACAAAAAAATACTTAGAGAGTGGAAAGTGCTTAGGCTAGAGTACTAGAGATAGGCTAAGGATGGGTTGGTGTCTTGGACATCATTTGGAGGTTGTACATGTTTCAACTTAAGTAGTTAAAGGGCCATGTATAGTTACAATGGATCAAGAGGATTTAATGTTAATTGGGATCAAACAATATAATATTAGAGAAATTTTGTTATCAGATGGTGTTACAATAGTTTGGGATTGAGTAGGAATTACCCCCTAGCACACCATATGGCAATGATACATGCACTTTTTACCACAAGTGAGTGAGTTTCCAAGAACCAAATTTGAGATACATGCACCCACATATGATGATAAATAGGACAAGATTATTAAGTGTATATGGTTTGATGCAATAATGATGGATTTTGTTGTAATAGTGGTGGGCTATAACACTAACAACACCATTATATTCATTAGGGGTAGATGCAAGAGGAGGGGATTATTGATGGAAAAGAGGTGAAAATAGTAGATGAGGGAAGATCATACATTTGGGAGGGGAAAGGGATGGACATAAGGGAGAAAGTCGGGAAGGAAGGGAAATAATTAGGCAAGGAAGGGAAAGAAGGAATATTATAAAAAATAAGAATATACATAAAGATGATCAACATAAGGGGGAACAAGGCCATGGTGAGGGACTTGAACCACAAGTTTTTGTAGGGGCTTCTCTCTTGCACTTCTAGGGTTTTTCACCTAAAAGGAGAAAGGTATCCCACAAAAACTTGGGGATTCACTCAAGATTAATGCTAATATAATTAAATGCAATGCTCTAAATGCAAAGAAATGAAAATGGAAGTGAATTATTAATGCAAAACTAAAGAAATGCAAGTTATTTGAAAATACATTGTGATATGCAGAAATGACCTAAGAATGAAAACAAATGATGAAAAAAATGAAAGAGAGAGGTGCACTTGGAAACTGGAATGTGATGCAAAGAGGCTCTAGAATCCTGCAGAATTTGTTGTTGAATCCAACTAGGACACTTATGCCAAGCTGGGCGACTTAGTCCTATTTTGGGGAGATTCTGTTGGACCAAGTTTCAGCCAAATGGGTATCCAAAAATGCAAATATCACTTTTCAAGCCTGGCAATGGGACTAATTCGCTGCAGATGGCGACTTAGTCCACCTTCAACTTTTGGGAATTTTAGGACAGGAATCTGTAGCTCTCAATTTGCACTTCTCTTCATGACAAATGTTTGGTTCTAATTCTGCATAAATCAGGCTAAAAAGGATCTCCAAGCTTCACTTAGGGCCTTTGTTGACTTGGATGACTTTGATGGAATGACAACACCTTTTAACACCTTTCTCTTTGAAAAATCTGCATACAAGACCTGCAAAACACACATGCAAAGAGGGGGAAAAGGGTTAAGGGTTAAGGGTTAGTGAATAGGGGTTTGCCTTGGTCAAACCTCGATTTGGTAATCAAACCCTTGAAAATGAAATGCAATAAAGAGAGAATGATGAATGAACAACATGCAATGCTACAACTCACCAAACCCTTGATGTAGAAATATGAAGATATGCAAGTAGAAGCTCCAATGTATGCTTGACAATACCTAGAATGCTTGAGAATTATGAAATGTGTATGTTAATGTATGAATGAATTAATGGGGGTGAAAATGAAAGGAAAACCCTTTATTTATACTTGATTTTATAAAATTTCTCGAAAATAACATATCACAAGTCGACCTTAAGGTTCAGAGAATAATATCCACCAGAATTTTGAAATAATTTTGATTTTTGTGCCCAGTGGGACTAAGTTGCACCAGGTGGCAACTTGGTCCCACCAGGGCAATTTTACTAGGTGTTAGGAATTAAAGTGTATTTAATGATGTTTAACAGGATTATTCTCTGAAACACACTTAAGTAGGGCCAGAAAGTGCATTAAGGAGCCATTTAAACATAAGAAGGGTCAAATTATTGATGACAAGCCTAGAAAAGAATGAAATTTTGTTACAACTCTTTACAACACTTTGAAATAAGACTTGGTAAGTGATAAAAAGAGGTTATTTAAGTGAATTATAATGAAAGGGTCCTAGAATTTAAGTGTGAAATTGGGTTACAACACTTCACAACACTTTTTCAAGACATCCTAGAATCCTTAATGATTCACAAGGATCCAAGACCTAATGTGAATGTGTTGACCACATAACAACATTAAATCTAAGCAAAATCAAGCCAAAATCCATAAGAAAGACTCAAATGAGCATAAAAATGTCCAAGTATACATTTTTTTGCAACACAGGACTAATTAAAAATTATGAGGATACATGATTTAAGACACTAGAAGTGAGAGGAAATAGTAGAAGATGAATAAAAGAGATATTTCAGACATAAATGAGGAGAAGTAGGGGTGATATAATGAATAATTTGGATAATACACTTAAGAACATAAAGGCAATTAGAGTTGGAAATGAGTATGGTGTGAAGGTGAAATATTACATTTGGAAACCTTATGTTTTTAATTATTTAAATTATAGTGGGTATGACTAACCTAGGTTCACTTCTTTCCATGTATGATTCTAATCTAATAAATTTGAAATTGATTCCTAATATAAAAGAGAAAACAATAATAACTTTCAAATTTTTAAATAACTAATATTTGATAATAATATATGGGAAATGAATAAATGTGAATGACCAAGAGAAGGAGAGAAATTTTGTGTCCCTATAAGTTCTAAAAATTAATGGTGACCAATTGAGGTGATAGAGGATGAATGTAGGAGGAAGCTTACAAAATCTAAGGAATTTGTGAGTACTATAGAACTAGAAGATGGTTCTAAGGTCATTCTAGGACAATTTGATGGGCCTCTTGAAAGGAAGCCGGGTGAGCGAAAATGGCTTCCTACACTAATCTAATTAGGGAAGAGTTACAAAAATTTCATTTAACAGCTTTTATTGTTACAATAAGAGAAACACATACATAGAATAATGGAAGTAGAATGTACCAAGAAAATATAAAATAGTGACACCAAATATACGTAGGAAAACCCTTTCAGGTAAAAAACCCTACCCTCCAAAAGCATAGTACTATCTTTATTATTTCAAATAATGAATACAAGATATCACCAAGTACAAGCTTCTTCAACAAGTGCTTCAACAGGAACATTTGTTATGTAGTAATATTGGTAGCACTTTGTTACCTGCAAACAAACTATGCATTCTACAACTCAAGGCACTCACTAAATAGAGTGATACAAGCTTCAAGAAGCATCTAGAAGGTGAGGGGAATCCAAATCCACATGGCACAATTTTCAACACTTTAGACATGCATTTGGACACATGTGACTTATTCCCTTACACCCCCGACAAGTGTTAAACATGCAAATATTCTTCTTCCAAGCTTGGGCACCTAGAATATGCTAAAAATAGCTTATGACAGATGCCTTACACATCTTACAGCTATCATAGAATTCGTCATAGCTGACAGCACTTACAGTTGTAAGAGAATTTGTCATAACTAGCTAAAAATAGTTGATTCTCTTACATCTTATCATAACCCAACTTGGGTGCCAACTTTCACCCATGCATTCAAAGATGTCTTATGACGCATCATAGAATCTGTTATATTTCATAGATTCCAAAATGGAATGCCTATGTCCACTTGGGATGATGATGTGTCATTCAATCACCTCCAACAAGGATGCCACCCAACTGTTGGGTCCCAATTAGTGACATGACACCATAGGCAATTAAATAATACAAACAAATACATAAATTACATCAAATTAAATCAATGTTAGGACTCTAAGGTTGAGACACCTTAATCCCAACATCTCTAGCACTAGAAAATGTGCTAAAGTCTTTAAGAAATACCTTGAAAGGACTTTTGGGTTGATAATGGGTGCTATAGTTAAATAGATTTATAGCTAGATATTTTCATGAGACAAATTGTAGTTTGATGCCGATGTCTTTTATCTCTTAGGGTTTAAAAATTTTGGTAGATGATATTCCTTCATTGGTAGTTCTAAACTTACATTTAGATACTTGTATCTATTTTGAGTCTTCAAATATGTAAGATTTGAGATATGCAATCCTAAGGTGAGATAGTGATGTAGTGTATACAAATTTTACTTTAAAGGATAATACCCTACAATGTTATTATATGCAAAGTGGTGTTCGTATGTATATGGATAGACAAAGGAAATACAAGATTTTAAACTAATTAGGGAAGGGTGAATAGATTGAATTTGTAATTAGGAATAATGAAAAGTGTTTACAAACTTTTATTAAGGAAATATGGAGTGTATTGTGAAGAAATTTGGAAGGATAGATAATCAATGATGGAACACAATAAGAAGATAATGGGAGATTTGCAATGTAGGATGGAAGAACACTATCAAGGATCAATAATTACAAAATATACTTTACAAATTAGTGCCAAAACCTTCTATATATTTTATTTAGAGGAAAAAATCAGCAATTCTTGCAAGTGTAGAGTGAAAACCTAGTATCATGATGTCTTATTATTTTTGTGTTCAAAATAAAGGAAGTTGGTATTTTATTTAGGACTCAACTCTTCTTCTTTTTTAAATGCAAATTATGGTAACACAAGGTTGGGTTTTTTTACACCTGAAATTTTGAGTTAAATAGATATGATTTATATCCTATAGATATGATTTATATCCTAGCATTTGAGTGACCATGTGTCTTGGCCTCTTACATATAGGTGTAAAAGTGCTTGAATTTATTTTGACCTAAAAGTTTCTACATTGATTTTAGGTGTGGAAATAGGTTTGGGGTCACTATAAATCAATCCAATACTTGGGATAAGAATAAAAATCATGAAAAATAGACCTATAACACACCTAAGGAGATTAACACTAAATAAAATATCAAAATGCAAGGTGGAGATTACAAATTAGGCAATTTCTAACCTTTCATTTTCCTGTGACTTTAGTGGACCAATCCAACTAGGTGAAGTAGTACACTATAATAAATTAATTACAAAAATAATAACTTGAAATACATAAATGAAGAATATTGATAAAAAATGATAATATGTGTGAGAATATTTTCTCTCCCTTATTCTCTTCACCTTCTCCTTTACTTGAATATGTTCATCCTAGAAACACTTGTGAAAGTAAATATAGTCATTGTTTCATTTTAGAAAAAAACAATGTGACAAAATATAAATAAAAGAACATGGTTATGATATATATAATAATTATTCTATAGAAATCACACACACTTTATTACTCTAGGTAATATGTTCTAGAAAAGTATACCGACTAGGAGATCCTTGGAGTGTCGTTAGGAGCAAGAGCAGGAAAGAAATAGATTCAAGGCTATGGATGAGCCCAAGAGTTGAGCTAAAATAAAGACAACTTGGAATTTTTTTTGGCAATGTTGTAGCCGTTAATACACAAAAGATAAATAAAGTTTGGTAATGTAGTTATCACCAATAAATTGGCAAGGATAGACCAAAAATATAAAATGATTATGGTTTATATGGGACTCACTGCTTGGATACATAAAGTTGCAACCTAACGGATCAAGTTAAATCCAAAATAAAAAAATATGAGTATTAGGGTGTCACACTAAACTATTTGTAGTTTCCACACCATGGTAAAAGAGGCTAGACAAAGCCAAGTGCTAGTATGACAACAATAATTATGTAGATAATGACATATAAGAATATGTTCCCCTTAAGTTGATTAACAAAAGGAGAGAGCCAATTAAATTAAGGTAAATGGTGAGATAGGGTGAAAGAAAAATTTTCTAAGGTATGTTATTAGAGTAAGTATAATGGGGAACATGTTAGGAGATGCCCCTAGTAATGAGAAATGTTATCTCCAAGTGGAGGCTGAATTTTTAATGGGTGATGTACAATCATCAAGAGTTATGTATGAGTGATAAGTGATAGGAATTAGGAAAGATAAAGTAACCTAAAGAAAAATTATATAACAAAGGCGATGCCCCTTGTCCTAAGGATGAATAGAAGACTCCTCCAATGGAAGGGAAAGTGTGATTAAAAAGAGAAGGGAAAATATAATTAAGAACATATAGAAAAAATTTCATGGTTATCATATCATAGCATATAAGACTAAAAGATTTTTTTTATTTAATATTATATCAATACATTTATTTACATTCTCAATTAATATATTTATTTATTAAATTTTACCTTCATTTATTAAAGTCAACTCCTTATATTTAAAATTAATTTATTAACCTTAAATATACTTTGTAGAGTATATTTTTATGCCTAAATTTGTAGGGTGTACTGGTAATGACCTTTGGTATTACCAAGGACATCTAAAATATATTCAACTCATGAAAGACAAAATGGATGATAATTATTTTTTGTGGAGAGGAGTAAGATGCCATGTTAGCTTTAATTATAGGTGTTAATCTAGATGGGGGTATATATTAAATAAAATTAAAAACTATATGTAATTTGACTTCAATAAGTCAAAGCTAGAGACTACTATATTCTTCTCTTTAGTAGTCCAAAGAAATAAATGTTTTGCAATCAACCGAGGTAAAATCACATGGGAATTAAAAGTATTAATTTCAATGACGACTATGTAACCATGCCTAACTCGAGAAAAAATTAGTTTATGATTTATATTTAAATCACCATGGAAAAATGGGGAGTGTTAAAAGACTTAGTGTGCCATTGCAATCACTCACTAATATTTTTTCAATGGTTTGACTTTGGTTGTGTGTTTATTATATTTTTATTGGAAACAACTTTATGATTATCATATTTTAATGGTGAAATTTGTATATTAATGTGTATCTATTTTAGGAGAGTTTTTCAGATATAAATATATTGATAAATAGTATTATTTTATGTAAAGTTGATTTTTTTGTTTTAAGTTATCTATCAACTCTATTAAACATCTTTTTATATAGTAGGAATGATTATTCCATAGTCCATGGAAATTAGATGCAATGTGTATTTATTTGGATTAAAATAAATACACATAGTTGAATCCAAAAACATTGCATCTAATCTTTTTATATATTTATTTTCTTTCTCATATTCACACATTCTTTATATATTTGTCATGTCCACTTCTTCTTTTTCCAATGCTTGTATTTATTCTTAGAAATGTGTTATCTATAATGATTTAGAACCTTTTTTTTGTTGTGAACCTAATTTGTGGTCAAGAGGTTGTCCCAACCAAATTTAAATTTAAAAATTCAAATGTGACTGACTTCCCACCTTTACCCTTCTTACTTAGGGCCAACCAAACATACATTTGCATGATATGTTGATATATTCTTGTATTTAAGGTATTCAATACATTCACTCTAATCATTTAGGAATCAAGCAAAAAAATATTTATTTGCATTTACACACTTCGATTGGTATACTAAAAAGAACCAAGTTTCTACACAATCATTCTTGAGATATTTACATGATTGAAGTTTACTGTATTCAATCATTGTTCAATTTTTTGGGATTGATCTAAAGAAAAGCTCCTTGTGATGCAACAACAATCCTTTGAAGTATTTTTAAACAAAACTAGGTCCTTAGACATTCGTGAAACACATAGAAGAAATCAATAATGATTACATGATTGAAGGATAGATGTCTACAAATTACACATTACAAGTTTGTGGGTGTAGGACAAGTTCATGGTCGTAGATTTATCCTTGATAACTGAAATTGTCTTTAATAGCAAGATTTATCCTTGCATAGTCACAACATAATATTTTGATTCTTAGGTGACTTAGTTTGTTATTCATTATTCCAAATCCCAAATCACATTAGTTCACATTTGAATCAATCTTAGAGTCATCTTTGATTATCAAGCAAAGTGCATTTATTTTTCTACTTACATTCATGTATTCATTTATTATAAATTATCAGTATTCATCTTATATTTATTTATCCATTTTGATTTGTGCTTATTTATATTTTATTTATTAGATTAGCTTAGGTTACACATCGTAGACACTAAAATCTCACCAACACTAACTTTCATATTGTCACCCCATCTAGATTCTTAACATTTGTTCATTAAAATAATTTATTAAGTGAAATTAATCAAAAATTACTTCTTAATCCACTTTATCAAAATACAATTGATTAAATGATTTTTATTATTTAATTAATTTAAATTAATTAGTTTCCACAGATATCTAAACTAATAAAATAATTAATTATCTATAATTAATAAATAAATATAACTCAAACAAATAAACCAAATCTAAACTAACTAATTGATCAAAATAGTTAACAAATCTTTGAAAAGGAAAAAATAATTAAAAAATCAAAATCAAATTAGGCAATTATTTGAGAGAAAAATCCATTAAATCAATAGATGAACTAATTGACTAATAATAGCTACCACCTATCCTCATCCACTTCACCTTTGATGAGATGAGCTCTTGACCTGAGATTAAATCTTAGCTATCTATTTGTTTTCTCAAAATCCTATAAATTATGATTGAACCATTCACTTCAAAAAACAACCCTACTTTGAACAATATATGCTATTGAAATGAGAAACAAAAAATCAAGTATCAAGAGCCCACCCAATTAGTTTCCATAGATATCTAAACTAATAAAATAATTAATTATCTATAATTAATAAATAATGATAACTCAAACAAATAAACCAAATCTAAACTAACTAATTGATCAAAATAGTTAACAAATCTTTGAAAAGGAAAAAAATAATTAAAATATCAAAATCAAATTAGGTAATTATTTGAGAGAAAAATCTATTAAATCAATAAATCAACTAATTGACTAATAATAGCTACCACCTATCCTCATCCACTTCACCTTTGATGAGATGAGCTCTTGACCTGAGATTAAATCTTAGCTATCTATTTGTTTTCTCAAAATCCTATAAATTATGATTGAACCATTCACTTTCAAAAACAACCCTACTTTGAACAATATATGCTATTGAAATGAGAAACAAAAATCAAGTATCAAGAGCTCACCCAGGTAGTGGAGTTGGCTTGGGTTGTGGGTTTGCTCCCCATAGGTCTCGAGGTCAACCCCCTGCTCTCATGGTTGACTAGTGGGCCTATATGTGGGCTATGGCGTCCACTCTCGTGGTTGACTAGTGGGCCTATATGTGGGCTATGGCGTCCACCCGTAGGGTGCTAGTCTAGCCCCAACTTGCCCCAAGTATAAGCCCGCTAGACTGAGTCACGAGATACCTCTAATCCTAGATAATATCTTTTAATTACATGATTGATTTATTGATTTATTTTTGTAGGTTTTGAGTGTTTATTTAATCTATAATTGAAAGCTATGTACAAGCATCAACAAGTGCCACGTAGTGGCCAATACTTGTCTTTATAGTATTCTAATTAGAGATTTGTAGAGTTGGAATAAAATTAAATGTAAGTTTAATTAATGTAAATAAAATTAAATGTAATTTTTTTTTAAATTGTTGTATTTTAGTTTTGACTTTTGTATTTTGTTTGATTAATAGCATAGGTTTTTTTATATGTTTTAGTTATGTAATGTAAATATCTTGTTTGATGTTAAATATTTGAAAATAAAATAAATATGAATAAATGTTTATTGTTTGTCTTATTTTTTTTTCAAAAAAAAAAAAGTTGAATACATTTGAATATTTATATAATGAACCCATTCATTGAGAGAAGGAAGTAATTTATTAATTATTTGTACTAGACATAACTATGACTAATAAAGTTGAAGTTGAGTTTGTTATTTAGAATACATATTTGCTAAACATTAAATAATCAAATGCTTTATTATTAAAAATAATTCTTATATTGATTCTAGTTGATTTTGAAATTGATAGTGAAATCTTCATATTATAGTTGAAGTTAAATATACTACTAATATAATAAATATATTATATTCTAATTTAATATTAATTATTTATAAATTATATTATATAAACTAAGTAAATAGATAATATTTTAATATTAATATATTTTAAAATATTATTATAATTATTAATATAGTGATTTACTATTATATTAATTATATTAATAGCAATAATATAATAATATTAATATTATAATTAACATAGTAGTCAATTAAGATAGTTTACTAATATATATAAATATATATGAAAGGAGAACCTACAAAATAAAATAACCTATATTATATTGTATATAAATATATAATATAAATTAATATATTACCTACATAATATAAGTTAACTTATTTACCTGCAAATTATTACATGTAATATAAGATATAAATAAAAATAGTATATATAAATTCTATATATATATAAAACCTACATTAGGTTATATATTATCTTATATATCTATATATTATAGGTTATAATTTTTTTGAAGGAGCACATATATAATCAAATTATACGATAAAATATTAAAAATATAGATACAGATATTAGTTTAATGGAAATAATAATACAGTTTTTTATTTTATTTTTTTATTTTAATAGTGTGAATCCAAATCTCTATAAAATAGTTAATTGATTTTTGTAAGATTTTTTTTAATTAAAAAAATAATAATTACATACATAAAAAAATCATTCTTAAAAAAATGTGAAAATAAATCACATTTATTTATTTTAGAAAGATTTAATGAAATGATTTTATAAAGCAAAAAATGAAAAAATTTAATTTGCTTTATCCGCCCATAACACACAAAACTTTTTTAACCAATCATATGCACAAAAAATATTTTTTATAATTTATAAAATTAAACATTTTACAAGTTAACTTTACAAAATTGAATTTTATTTTAATTTTTGTTTAAATATTGTTTTTGATTGGTTGAAACTAAATTATTAATAACTACTTAACTTAAAAAAGCCAAAGTCATTACAATAGTTCTATGTCAATGGCAAGTACTAATAAATATAAATTGAAGCCAAAGTCATTACAATAGTTCTATGCCAATGGCAAGTACTAATAAAGATAAATTGATAGATGATATAAAGTTAAAAATGAGGGTTTTATTTTTACTATAGATTTATGCTTGAGGATAGTCTCCATTTTTGACCCATCAAATTTGGGTTCTTTGCATAAATTGGATCTCATTCTTTCCCTTACAATATTGCTTTTTGGTGAGTAAAACCATTATTTTTTTGCTTTGTCTATATGGGGACCCTTTAGTTTTGATTTGGCTTATTATTGGAGATTTGTTGGTTAAAGTAAAGGCATGCACTAGTTTTTAGATGTCTTTCAAATAATTATTTATTTATATTGATTATTAGCTAGTTCATCTTCAAGTTTACCATTTTTTTCTTGTCTCTAGTTAATGATTCTTTGAAAGATTTATTTTATTGAAAATTGGGTTTTGATATATTTTCCTTTTCATATCTATTGTACTTCAGATTTGGGATAATTTTTTCTTTAGGTGGCATAGTGTAGCTTTTTATATTGTGGATGGTTAGACACCATTATTAGATGCTAGCTAGATGCTATTATTTGTATCTTTGGGTTTGATATATGATTGTTATATCAAATTTTCAATGCTTGAGAGATAAATGTTCTATAAAAACATAAATCATGTACTTGGGTTATGTCTCATATTTATAGCATGTCCCTCTTAGATAAATGTAGTTAAAAACCATTACTCTAGTGCATGTGCAACTCTCAAAATAAATAAAAAATCAAGGAAGCCAAGATCAATATTAAGTTTTGTATATGTGTTCATCAAATTGAATAATCCATCTCAATAAATTGGCCAAAGGAAAGATAAATAGGCTGATGCAAGAAATTAGGTCCACAAAAAGCTCAAAAAGTGAAAGTGTTTTCCCTAATTTTCAAAATTTGTCACAGTTGGACTGAAAATTTGAAACACATACACATTGAATCTTTAAAAAGTCATTAATATGAAATTTAGTATTTTGAGTCTAGTTTCCAAATATTTAATTTATTCTAATACCAAGATGCTACAAATTAATTTTTAATAGGTATGTATAAAAACCACTTTTTAAAAGTCACTTTTTTTTTTGTCATACCATGCACATGTATAGACACCATAATTTAACCTAAATAAAAACATTTTTCTTATTATTTTGGGAAAATATGTGTAACAAGCTAAATATTGATGAGGATTTTTTTTTATTAATTTTTTATTGGCCCTAATTGTTGTTTTTGAAAACCAAAGTGTATGAACACCATAATTTGAACTAAACTAATAATTTTATTATTATTTTTTCATTGTGTAGAGAATTATCTAAATACTGATGTCATATAATTTTTTTTACAAAAAAATAATATATTAAAAGTTATTAAAAAACAAAAAACCTAATATTTCAAGTTTATGGACCAGTTTTCTTAGAAATTAATTAAAAATAGAAAACATAACCCAATAATTTAAAAAATTACATATTTGAAAGCTAGACATCATAATCTATAATGGGTTTTAATTTCATAAATTAGTTATGAAAAGAAACTCATCAACTATATTGTCAAAGTTAGACATTTCTCTTGACATTGCCTTAGGTTTTTAGTTGCAAGTCAAAGGCTAATAGTCGGGTTACCAAACCTATCCCAAGCCTAAAACCCAAAAAAAAAGTGGCTTGGGATTTCAATTTTTTAGAACGGGTGTCCGTTTAGGAATGAGATCTCGATCTAAGGCTCGAGATCCCATTCCTAAACGAGTACCTATTCCTTTCGACATTTTTTTGGGTTGAAAATTCCCCTCTTCATAGACCCAACTTCTTGCACTTACTCAAATACCATTATCCTCTATTTGAACATGTAAGTGTGTTTACTCTACACAAGTTTCTTGTCTTATGATTGGCATTACAAAATTTTACCCTGCCAATTGCTATTAGGGTTTAAAATTAGGGGTTTTCTCAAAGAATTGGTTGGGAACACTTATATAATTGATCTAGTTCATACACAGTGTAAATTTTGATGCACTATTTATTAAAATTAAAATTAAAAAGTTAAAAATTGTAAAAATTGAGAAAACTAAATTTTTATCTAATATTTAGTTATTTTTCAAGTCTCATTGGGTTTTGTGCAAGTATTTTTTTTTTAAAATAAGACTTTTAAAAAAATTAAAAATAATTTTCTTGTAGGTTCAATAGATGAAGGCATAAATTTCAAACCAAAATATCACATTTTATTTTGAATAATTTAAAACAAACCTTTCATATTTTATTTTGGTACTTAGTAATTAATCTTGTTGTATTTTCTATTGTTATATTAGTTGTTTATTTTAGTGATTGGATTCACATATGCTCTCCTCTCATGCCTTTTAGGTGATCTTGAAGACCAAAAGTGATCCAATTCACTCTTTTTTCTCTTTTTAATTTTCAATGGGCTTGCATTGGAATTTCATAAGCAATAGAATGACTTGAACCAGGTTGTGTTTTGCTAGAGTATATAAATTTAGGAGAGAGTTGTAAGAAGTAGGAGAGAGGGTTACCCTCTTGAACCAAGTTCTTAGACATACCCCTTATTTTATGGAATTGGGCCTCATGTCCCTTTGGGTATATTGAAGATGCCCCTAGTTAATCGTGTGCATCCTTTTTAGTCATCCACTTGACCATATTTTCTTATAGTACATCAATAAGTGAATAGCCCCAAGAAGTTACTCACATCTTATACTTGTAAGAAGTGATAGTAGTAAGCTATGGGCATAGGCATTTGTAGTCCTCCCACATGTTAGGTTGCAGGTGAGGCTTTTGTCCCAATAAATTAAGATCCTGAATAAAGGTTGAGGCTAACCAAATCCTCAAAGGCTATATATCTATGAGCTTACAAGGATTTTTCTACACCTACTTATCCATTTTAGCTTTATTCATGTGTATTTGTGTGCATTTTTATGTTTAAATCAATCCTCCCCACTTCAAAATAGAAAGAGGAAGCTTATCTATCTCGACCCTTAGAAATTTTTCCTTTTTTCCCTTTCTAGCCACAATAGTCACAAAATTGGTCCAAAACCATTGTCTAGCCAAAATAAGCATCATGAACCCTTTTTTATTCTTCAAACATAAAAATAATGATGATAGACTTATCGATCAAGAGGAATATATTGACAAATCCCTTAGAAACATTATCTCGAGCAAGACAACCATCCTAAGTAGGAAAAAATGTTATGGTTAGATACCTTATGGGTATGGGAGCCAAGATTTTTCCAAAACTATAAATTTGAACATCTTGGTAGGGTAAACCTTTCAAACTCTAAATTATTAAATCATCCACAGAAAATTTTAATTCCTCATTTGGAAATCCCCCATCAAACCCTATAAATCATGAACCACCATTAAACCATCCACCTAAAATTTATTTCCTCTTCCATTAGGCCCTTCATCAACCCATAAAGATCCAAATCCTTTGAACCCTCCACCTAAACTTATAAGTCCTCATCCATTACACCCTTTTTAACCTATAAAGATTCCAAGCCATCAAATCCTTTAAATAAGCTCATAATTCCTCATCTATTAAGCCCCTATCAACACATAAAGATACTAAAAGTTAAATCCTCCACCCATCCATATTGATCCTAATTCTAATATATCCATCCTCATAGGTTCTAATCTCTTAAACAATGAACCTCCTAGTACAATTGACTTATGTGACACCCATTAAGGGGAGACAATTATAGCAAACAATTATCCATCATGCTTAAACTAATTCCAAAAATAATATGTTCTTGACACAATACATTCACTCAAATTGATCAATCTAATCAACCCAACACAGCTACAAAGGATGTTACCCAAGGGCTATTAGTAAGGAATAAAAAAACATAAATCTAAGGAGTTACTTCATACCCCTCATAAGCTTGAACATGTAAATGTCATCCAAAATACCCTTAGCATTGCCATTATTATAAATTGATCAACAAAAAAGGCTAAGCATAGTCCATCTACCCCTTTCATTCTACCCATAAAATCCTAGATCCA
>VDFB02367277.1:0-25075 GCA_007258455.2 Sequoia sempervirens
TTGCATAATATCATTGGCTCAAAAGAACCACCAATTCCTAAATGGGGTGAACTTAAGAAGCTAACCAAAAAGCAATTTTATCCAATTTATAATGAAGAGGAAGGTCTAGTAATTGGCAATACTTTACAGTCATTTAAGGAGGTCTGTGATGCTAACCAAGCCTAAAGGCATAGATGAAGCATGCTTTTGATCCTATCAACTAGATAAGGACAAGAAGGGTCCATCACTGCCATTATATGCAACAAAATAGAAAGGTGGTTCTAAGTCAACAGGGAAAGGTAAATAAAATGGTAAGCATGATGTTGCTACTATTTTACAAAGAAGGAAACTAAGAATCATTGTGGGCATTGTGAGGTGAGTGGTCATATAGAAAAGATATATTGGAAACTACATTCGGAATTGCATCCTAGAAATGTTGTAAATTACTTACTTTGAAAGATCAAAAAATAGGGAGCACCTTCAATGGAGATAAGACAATTGATTGCACTTCCATCTGAAGAGAGGTATGCTTGAGTAGCAATGAGGTTAATGATAAATAGCATACCAAACTATTCTATATCAAAATTCAAATTGAGAAGATTAAAGTCGGTGCTCTCTTTTATTCTTGTTCACAAACAAATTTAAATTCTGAAAAGCTGGTAGACAAACTTGGGTTGATACATATGACATCCTAATCCTAATTCATTAAGTTGGGTGAAACAAGGAGTAGAGATCAAAGATTAGAAACAACAATATAAATGTTAAAAGTTCTAGAAAAATGAGAATTTCATTTATAAAGTTGTGGTCGATGTTATTTCTCTTGATGTTTATGGTGTTTGGTAGCCTATACATGTATGCTAGAGATGCTATTTTCATTAGAAGACCTATATTTCCACCGGCGTGTTAGGAATGATGGGCTTGTCGGAGCAGGGGCCGGGTTTCTAGGAATTGGGGGACAAGGGGCCTCAATTCCGAGGAATGACGGAGACAGCCAGGGGGCAGTAGTGAGGAGGGGGACGGGGTGTATATACTATAAACTATACATATGGTACTTAAAATGCTAGTTATGAAAAGATGTATAAGACTATTAAGAAGTAAAATAGCAAAATTGAGATACTAAATTAGTACTTGAACATTGAACATTGAATATTTAAGTTTTCAGTATCGAATGATGAATTACTAATTAGAAATTAGAATAGTAATACTCAATACTACAATGTAACAATTGTTGCATCGGCAAATGGAAGATCTCTATTATATTATATCAAAAATATCTGATTATAAAGATGATTACAATGAGTAGCATGATTATATGATATCAAAACAAGTACAAAATCAAAATGTCAAAATGACAAAATGTGGTGAAGGAGGCAGAGGCCTCTAATCATCCCTCGGGAGGTCGGCAAACTCCTCATCACTAGAACCACTGGACTCCTCAAGGTCAAGATCCGCCAAAGGAACACCAGCCAACCCTATATCTGAAGCATCCTCATCCTCATCAATCTGTGATGGCTCCTCTGGCTCTACATCCCATCGTGCTGCTGGGCTCTCCTTGTACACACGTGTCCTGCGGTCAGTGATACGCAAGGCACTATGTACAGCCACTAGCTTCTCTGCTCTCTTAGAGGTAAAGTCTATTCCTCTTAAGAGAGTGGATGAAGCTATAAGTAGACCAGTTCCTCTCAGAAGCTGAAGAACTAGAAACCTGGGACAACAAACGAATGGCTAGTGTGGTAGTCAGTGATTTCGGTCCATGACAAGTCCACCACAAAATCGGATCCTCCTGTGCCATAGTTCTTATGTCCGCCTTTGCTGCAGCCTTATAACCCCTAAGAGTAGCAAATTTCGTCCACTCAGTGCGAATGGTGCCAGCAGCTTCAACATCATACATCCTATCAATGCATTTGAAGAACCCTTCCTTCACCTCATCATCCTGAATCGGTGTAACTCTCCCAGGCCTAGGCATGTACCACTTCGGATTCAATGCATAAGCAGCCATGTGCAAGGGAGTGTTTAGGCTGTCCCATCTACGCTGAATAATAGGCTGAATGTAAACATTGTAGAACGCTAAAGTGGGGTCCTTCTCTTGCACAACTGCCCTCATCTGACCAAGCATAGAATCAATGCACTCATACACCTCCCCAAGGTTAGGTGCATCCCCATCCCCATATCTGATGACCTGTACAACTGGTGTAATGATGGTGACAATATATTTTGCATCATGCCAAAATGCATCACTCTTCACTATCTCCTTCACCCTCTTCCCCTGCTCTGGCCTGGACCCATCCCAACGATTCCAGTCTTGTGTCATAACCATGACTTGCAGTGGCTCTTGCAACTCAAGCATTCTCTCCAAAAGAATGAAATAGGATGCATATCTGGTCTCAACTGGTTTCAAGAACTCCTTCACGAAGCTCCTGAAGATGGCATGTGAAGTGTGGTGGTTGCAGATATACATCTGCACATCTCTAGCATTGCTGACCACTCCTCTAATCCACTCAATCTTCCCCATGTCCTTGAGTGCATTGTTCATGGCATGCACACAACATGGAGTCCACCAAATGTGTCTGTATGATGCCTCTATAAGCCTCCCTGCAGCTCTGCACACATGTGCTGCATCTGTCACTACTTGGACCACATTTTGTGGCCCAATCTCCTCAATAGCTGCCCGAAGGATCTCAAACTGAAAATCAGCATCTTTTCGATGCCCTGAACAATCAACCGCCCTGAGAAAGAATGGCCCCTCTGAACATGTAACTATAACATTGATGAGTGGACGATGCCTAATGTCCGTCCACCCATCCATAACTATGCTACATCCAGACTCCTCCCAACATGCCCTCATCGTCTCCATCAATGAATTGATCTTGGCATAGTTGTTATCCAAGATCGTGGTCCTCAATTTGTGCTCACCTGGTGGCACATATGATGGTCCTCCCTTCGCCACCATCGACATCATCTCCTTATAATAAGGAGATCGAGCTACATGGAATGGGATTCCATTGGCAAAAAAGAACCTGCCAATGGAATCATCTATCTGATCCCTCAGGTGCACATTAAATAAATCAGCTATGGGGTTAGGCTGACTTTGCATCTTGCGTTTCCCCTTGCCCTGTTGTGATGCAGCCATAGTGCTATAAGTGGATGACGGTCCTGAGGCTGACCCTGACAATGTTCCTGCTCTCTGATGCAATGTAGGAGTAGAAGTACGTGGCTGCGTCTGCATTTGCTGCTCTTGAATCTGCTGAATAGTCTGAATATGTTGCCTACCAGACAAGGTAGTAGGCATTGGAACTGCCAGGTCATCTGGAACACCCCAAAGCTTGTTGAATTCAATTCTGTATTTCAAATTTTTAGGGTCCTTCAAAAATTCGCATGCTCCCACACCCTTTCCTGGCCAAAAGAGGAAGTGTGCATTAACTCTGGTGATGCTCCCAAACCAATCATCACCACAAATGTTGCATTGCCATTTCCTCGTACCACCAGTTGATGACGTTGGGGCTGTTATTCTTGTTGCAAACTGTTTGAGAGGAGATTTGGGATCATAAGCACCCCTAGCCCACTTTGCCAAAACCTGGGAAGGGCAATCAGTAGAAACTGGTGCACTAGCTATGGAACTAGTATGCCCTTCTGGATTTGACCCTTGCTCACCCCCCTCATTGTGCTCATCCTCATGCTCAGGTTCATATTCTGATTGGCTTGCACTATGAGAATCAGTTTCCATCTCATGCTCACTCATTTCATGACTATGGGAGCTCATTTTGACACTGCATTTCACAAAATGAAAAAAAATTCAATAAACACATAGTTTCAGCCTATGCCCTACTTTAAAATTAAAAAATAAAACTCTATATTTTAAATTTTTCAACAAATTTTATATTGCAAAACAAAATCTAAGATTCTAAATTAATTTAGAAACTAGAAAATGGAACAACAAGAATTTAGAATTTAGAAATGAAATAAGAAAAATTAAAAAATGAAACAACAAGAAATGAAAGAACTTAGAACATTGAAAATCAGAAAATAAAATAAAAAATAAGTTAAAAACCCTACCTTTTGCTTGAAAAATCTCTTCAACAAGGTGAAGAATCTTCCTCCTCTTCTTCTTCTTGCTCCTTGACACTCCTTTTTCACTTGCAATCACTCCTTTCACTCCTCCAATCACTCTTTGCTCAGCCTTCACTCTTCTTCTTCTTGCTGTAGCAAACAAGTAGAAATGCAAATGTGAATAAAAATGAAGATTAGAGGGCCTTTTGAAGGCATGTTAGAGTTTAGATGGGCCCCACATGCCCTTAGGGTTCGAACATAAGAAATAGACTATTAAAAAAATCTTTAAAAATTGAGTTTTAATGTTGCAAATGGCTGTCCAACGCGGGAGACGCCTGGGCGTCCCCGAGACGCTCGAGGGACGCCCAGGCGTCTCCCTCGGCGTCTCGGAGACGCCCAGCGTCTCCGGCGGCGAGCTGAGGAATGGTGGCGCCGCCGGAAACGTGGGAACGCCGTCCCCACGTCTCCGGGACGTCCCCGTCTCCGAGACGCTAGGGCCTAGAGGGGGCGTCCCGGGTTCCAGAAGACCCAACAAATAGCTTGATCAAAATTGTAGAAAGCTACATCATCAATGCATTTAATGTTAAATCAAAGATCTTCATAAATGTTAATTAAACCAAAATATTGACCAATGCTAATAAAAAGTTTGCTTTCTTCATAAGGAGTTATTTTCTGCCGTGTGTCAAGATATCAATATCAAGATTCAACTGTGAAGTTTTTGAGTCAAACACATTGACACATATTCCATGAGTAGTGGTTCACACGAAGCCATCTTTCATGAGAATGAATGGTCCACTTAGCACTCATTGCATCTAGGTGATTCCCACAAGGGTGAAGCATTGGAACTTCCCAAGAGGTCACCCATCTCAGTACTACTCTGACTCAAGCACACTTAACCATGTAGTTTCCCCCATGGTCAAGCCCACTTAGCTTGCTACCTCATTGCTTTCTCTATTTTGAGAGGTTTGAGATGTATGCAAGATGGTGATTTAGTTAAATGTAGGCTTATTCTAGCATGTCTACTAACAAAGAGCAAAAACAAATGGAATACTTATTGCAGAGTCTCAAGGAAGATTTCCAAGAGCCCAAAAGCATGCCACCCAAGAGAGATAGAAAATGAGAGCCAATTAGTAACAGATTGCCCTCTTCCAAACATAGAGCTTACCAATGATCACTAATGGAACATACCAGGTCAAGAAGCAACTTCAATCTTTTTTAGATCAATTAGTAATCAATTCTAATACTTTTCCACGAGCCTTTCCTTTTGTAACTGTAATTGAAAAGGATGGTTGATGGAGGATGTGTATTAAATATACAATTTTGAACAAGATAACCATAAAAAACATATACCCTCTTCCACAGATTTTTGATCTGTTGGACCAATTTCAAAATGTAAGCACTTCACAAATTTGGATTCAAAATTCAGGTATTATCAAAAAAGAATTAAGGACTTATAAGAAACAATGCTGAAGAAAAGGAAAGGTTCATATGAATGGCTTGTGCTTCCTTTTGAGTTACATAATGTCTTGCTAATTTCATGAGGTTGATGATTGAAGAATTGAGAGCATTCATAGATTATTGTGGATCTGTACATTCATGATGAACATCTAATGCATATGAGACAATTTTTTGTTATGTCCCACCCCAGGTAGACACTTGCAAACTATAATTCCTGCCTGTATATTTTCTCTTGAGTTTTAAAGTTTATGCTTGTTTTGAATCACCATGAGATATTGCCAGGTAAAGTGCAAATAACAAATACTAGTGCAATTGCAAAAAGAATGACTGAAATGAAATGCTTGATAATATATTTCTCACTTGACATAGCTTGCAAATTACAATATATATATAATTAAAATCAGACTCTCTCTTCTGCAACACAATTAAACCATACCCGGAATGTAATTACATAAGATGCAAGTCTGAATCTCATAACAACGAATCTGAAGATTACAATCAGCAACAGCAACCTCAGATAATGGATGCCTAACAGCAATTACAGGTTTCGCCACCTTTCTAATACAGCGGAATGATTTCAATGATTCCAAGGAGGTGAGTTAAGGCTCATAGACAAGGCGTTTTCAACCAAGATCTTCACACATCCTGCCCAGAGGAGAAGTACGGCCCCTTTATACAGCAATGTACGGCCTCACAATTCTGACCTGTACATTAATTGAAACCCTCCACGTGGCTGCTGATTAAAGATGTTAACAGCAAATAAGAAACCTCCAATAAACATCCCTTCAATAATCTGCAATTCAGTTTTTTACCCTTTGTAGAATCTTTGATGAATTTCTTCCCTGAAATGCACATTTAAACCCCACGTGCCCAGTTGAACAATAATGATAATCTTCAATATTTAACTTCCATCTTCTGATTTTCTGAGAATAAACCCTTTAAACTCCTGTAACTATTTCTCCAATAAGCACAGATTTGACTGCTGATTACAGCCAACTCAATGAGCAACCTTCAGAAGATATTTCACCACCTCAGGAAGCTGTCACAATGAAGATACTTCGTTCTCCAATGCCTCGAAATTGCAGAAAACCCCAGGTTTCCTCTTCTCCACGGCAAAACTCTTCAAAGCTAAATATCAATAATGATGATTGAATTTTTTCTTTGTTGAAGCTTTATATATTTCTCCCAAATCAGATCGACCCCTAGAAGCTTCTTTAACATTTAAATATATTTTAATATTTGCACTTTATAATGCCTCATGAGATGGGCGCCCTTTGCTATGCACTTTATTAATGTCTTTTAAGTCATTTAATGGCCCCATTGACATAAAGTTATAATATAACAGTATAATACACTTTTCGAATAAATAATTAATTATTATTAAAGATTAACTTTAATAATAATTAAAATAACATAATTTGCTCATTAAACATTATGTTTCCATTCTGTCTGAACCAGGAGGCCAACCACTGCGTGAAATGCGCATCCAAGTGCCCTACTAAAAATAGCAACACTGGACTCCATTAACCAGGTGACTTACTATAAATAGTAAGTGTGCACAACTGAGTCCCAAATCACTCCCAAAGGCCAATCCTGAATGATATCAAACTCCGGAGAAGGAAACAACCTGATACTTGCCAAGCAAGACCCTCTAACCATGAGTATTAGCCTACAAGGGTCAAAGGATAGGCTAATCAACGAGATGCTAAGACGAGCAAAAAAAAAGGGGCGGACATTACAATCCGCCCTCCCTGAAATTGCTTGTCCCCAAGCAATCTTCACTGCAAAGAAACACCACCCCACCTGGGTCCCAAGGGAAGAGTTGAATAATGTCCCTCACAACAACAACTAACTCCTGAAGCACCAGCATAAGAACAACTAACAAATCACTGTAACCAACATCATTCCCAGTGTCATGTACCTCAAGAGCATGAACCTCAGGAGGAAGCAACTCTGAGCGCTGAAATGATTTGCTTCCCTCAACTACACAAAGAGAATCATCATACAAGCTATCTATTCCATGCGCACAAGAATCGTGCATCGAATACAAATTGTGTACAGGTGAATCAAAAGCAAAATTGTAGGCACTCCCCACCATGTACACACAGTAAAACTCCTCCGTGAGCCCTGTTTGGAATCCCAATGCACTAGGAGGATCCAAAACACTGCAATCATCGCTCAACTCTGTACTAGTGTCAGGAGGGAGATCAACATCAAACTTGAAGAGTGGATTGTCATAAACCAATCCAACATCAAACTCATATAATGGATTATTCTCAAGCTACACAACTACTCCACACTGATCTGAGACATCCATCTCCAAACCGCTGTAGTAACGAGTAGAATCAAACTCCTGCATTGACTCGCACTCCTCCTATACAACCTCCTCTCTCCTTCCGCTCTTCCCTCTACAGAGAGATAGAACGCAAGCTCCCATCTACAATTCCCCACAACACGTAACCTCTACCATTCATTTTAAACTTCATCTCCATTTTAGGTACATTGAGGGTAAATTCTCCAATAGCTTGGAGCCATTTCATGCCTAACACTATGTCCATCTCACCCATGATAACCACATAAAAATCAGCCTATAACTCATAATCATTCAACAACAGAGTGAGATTACATATCTGCCCGATGCAAGTAAGGGAAAATCCATTTGCAACCCTAACCCTGAATCCTGCAAAGTCCTTTGTCTAGAGTCTACACTTGTCGACCAATCCCTCATTGATGAAATTATGTGTAGCCCCTATGTCAAGCATAGCGATACAAAGTTGTCCATTCACAACTCCTTTGATCCTGAATGAAGCCCCTTTCTGTATGTATATCAGCAAATAATGCTAAAGGAGACAATTTAGCATCAGGTCCAAGCTCTGTAGAGGCTCTTCCAACCTCATCATCCCCTGGAACAGCTTGCTGATCTGAATTTTCAGAATCATAATCCTCATAATAAACCCACATCATATAGTTGGCCTTGCCCTTAGGCCTCAATGGACAGTCATGCTCTTTGTTGTAGGGTTCCCTGCACTAGTAACACAACTTCTTCCCACGTAGCTCATCCCTTGTTTCAAAATCCAACATAGATTGCGTAGGCTTGGGCTGATTTGGTTTTCCCCCATCTGGCTTGTGTTCTAATATATTATCCTTAAAATTCTTCTTTTGGTGCTAAGGTGAAGAAGATGACGTATCAAGATCTAGTGCCAACTAGATAGCATCATGAAGAGTGCTAGGCTTATGAACCTTCACTAAACCCCTAAATTTGTCACTCAAACCCTTGACAAACAACATAATGACTCACCTCTCAGTCATATCAGGAACCATGATTGCTATTTTCTGGAACTCATTGATGTAGGCCTCAACATGTCCAACCTGCCAGCCGAGCCAAATCCCTGTAATAGACCTCAACATCCGTCCGATCAAAGCGTGCAATCGGTTTATTGACAAACTCCTCATATGAATGTATCAAGGCATGATCTTGTGATACTAACCCATGGTGCCACCAATCATATGCTACACCCTCCAGATGCATCGTAGCAAATTGTATAGCCTTTTCTTCCTCCATAGGTTTCAAAGACAGGAATGTGTTAAGTTTATGCACCCACGACTTGGCACATATTTTTCCACTCCCACCAAAGGTTGGTAAAGGAACCTTATTCAATGCTTCCTTGTATTCCTTAGGTTGAGTTCCTTGACCGGTTTGCCTTCTGAGACCCCTTTCTTGCCTCTCCAGTTTGACTTTGGCTTTATCCTTCCCTGGTTCATAAACTGATTTAGATTAATTAATTGCCTCACATCAGGTGGAAGAGCTCCGTATTCATCATAGGCCACCATAACATCATCAATGATGTGTGTCTCATCCTCCACCTCAGGAATTACTTCTTCTTCCGTTTGCCTTGGCACAAAGGTAGGACAAAGAGGCCGATCCGACCTTGTACTCGTTGTCCTAACAGCATTAGAGGCTGCTCTATCTCGACTTTCGTGACCAGCATCACTCCTGCTACGATCACTGCTTGATCTACTCAATCTAGCACAGTCCACTCTCAATTGGCCCATGGCTGTGATCATACAATCCTGGAATTGTTGTAGCACTTGCTGCTGCTGCTGCTGGGCAAATGTGGTCAGAAAATTTTCCAACTGGGCATTCAAATTTCTCAATGGGCTTTCACCTCTACTCTCACCCATCTCAGCTTCAGCTATGTTATTATCAACTCCTTCTCCCTGCTGTACTGACCTGCTTCTGGTGAAATATCTATGTGATATGCAATAACCTAATTTCACAACTGATCAAAAAAGCAGCATGCAACCTTCTGGGTATCCTCCAAACTGACATGCAATAATGAATCCCTAACAGGCTGGCAGGATTCTCGCTCTAATACCACTGTAATGTCCCAACCCAGGTGGACACTTGCAAACTATAATTCCTGCCTGTATATTTTCTCTTGGGATTTAAAGTTTATGCTTGTTTTGAATCACCATGAGATATTGCCAAGCAAAGTGCAAATAACAAGTACTAGTGCAATTGCAGAAAGAATGGCTGAAATGAAATGCTTGATAATATATTTCTGACTTGACATAGCTTGCAAATTACAATATATATAATTATAATCAGACTCTCTTCTTTGCAACACAATTAAACCATACCCGGAATGTAATTACATATGATGCAAGTCTGAATCTCATAACAACGAATCTGAAGATTACAATCAGCAACAGCAACCTCAGATAATGGACGCCTAACAGCAATTACAGGTTTCTCCACCTTTCTAACACAGCAGAATGATTCCAATGATTCCAAGGAGGTGAGTTAAGGCTCATAGACAAGGCGTTTTCAACCAAGATCTTCACACGTCCTTCCCAGAGGAGAAGTACGGCCCCTTTATACAGCAATGTACGGCCTCACAATTCTGACCTGTACATTGCTTGAAACCCTCCACGTGGCTGCTGATTAAAGATGTTAACAGCAAATAAGAAACCTCCAATAAACATCCTTTCAATAATCTGCAATTCAGTTTTTTTCAATCCCTTCTAGAATCTTTGATGAATTTCTTCCCTGAAATGCACATTTAAACCCCATGTGCCCAGTTGAACAATAATGATAATCTTCAATATTTAACTTCCATCTTCTGATTTTCTGAGAATAAACCCTTATAACTCCTGTAACTATTTCTCCAATAAGCACAGATTTGACTGCTCATTACAGCCAACTCAATGAGCAACCTTCAGAAGATATTTCACCACCTCAGGAAGCTGTCACAATGAAGATACTTCGTTCTCCAATGCCTCGAAATTGCAGAAAACCCCAGGTTTCCTCTTCTCCACGGCAAAACTCTTCAAAGCTAAATGTCAATAATGATGATTGAATTTTTTCTTTGTTGAAGCTTTATATATTTCTCCCAAATCAAGTCGACATAAAGTCATTTAATGGCCCCATTGACATAAAGTTATAATATAACAGTATAATGCACTTTTCAAATAAATAATTAATTATTATTAAAGATTAACTTTAATAAAGATTAAAAATAAAATAACATAATTTGCTCATTAAACATTATTTTTCCATTCCATCTGAACCAGGAGGCCAACCACTGCGTGAACTGCGCATCCAAGTGCCCTACTAAAAATAGCAACACTGGACTCCATTAACCAAGTGACTTACTATAAATAGTAAGTGTGCACAACTTAGTCCCAAAATCACTCCCAAAGGCCAATCCTGAATGATATCGAACTCCGAAGAAGGAAACAACTTGATATTTGCCAAACAGGACCCTCTAACCATGAGTATTAGCCTACGAGGGTCAAAGGATAGGCTAATCAACGAGATGCTGAGATGAGCAAAAAAAAAAGGGGGACATTATATTTTTAAAAGTTTGAAGGAGAATAATTTTTCAATTCAAATTCAGATGTAAGAAACAACATTGAAGAAAAGGCAAGGTTTGTATGAATGGCTTGTGCTTCCTTTTAAATTACGTAATGCTCTTGCTAATTTCATTTGGTTGATGAATGAAGTATAGGGGTCATTCAAAGATTATTGTGACATCATATATTCATAATGAGCATCTAATGCATATGAGACAACTTTTACAAGTTTGAAGGAGAATAAATTGTCCAATTCAAGAGACATTGTATATTCATAATGAGCATCTAATGCATATGAGACAATTTTTACAAGTTTTGAAGGAGAGAAAGTTGTTCAATTCAAGAGACATAAGTTTGCAAAAAAATCATTAGCCTATTTGAAATATGTGGTTGGAGGAGAGTTGACAAGCAATCCAACAAAAGTAAGATGTCATTTTGAACTGGCCCAAGACTTCCAATGTACCCAATATAAGGAGCTTAATGAGGGCTATCCAGTACTTGAGAAAATTCATCAAATCATTCTCCACAGGTGCAGCACCTTTGCATTTCATACCAGATGGTAAGTTTTTTGGGATAGAAATCAACAAAAATGCATTTTTAGAATTAATGCATAAATTCAGCAATGTGTCACTTTTGGAATTACTTGATTTGCAAAAACTATTTGAGGTGGCTACAAGCAAGTGATTATATTTGCAACAAGGTAAGTAAAGCTATTACCATTCAGAAAAAAAAATTCATGGGGCAGTTTTGAATTATTATGAAATGGCAAGGAATTGTGTGTGCTTGCTCCTGCAGTTGAGAAATGCAAGCACTATCTAATAGGTAAAGAAACCATTACCCACACATACCACAAACCATTCCTTTATCTGCAAGAACAGCATTTGGTTGTCGAGTGGAAAAGAGTTATGACTAGACAGTTGGATAATATGTTGACTAGACCATAGAAGCAAATATCTTTCTCAAGATGATATCAGGAAAAAACTGGGAAAATATCAGGAATCCCAAAAATGTCGAAAAACTCCAAAGAAAGAGAAATAACATATTTTTTTTTATATTTAAAGCCCTCCTAATTGCATAGAGAGAGAGAAAGGAACAATCACATGCCATCACATTATCAGTATAAAGCTTCAAAATTAAGATTCACTCTTCGCCATCACATCATCGATAAAGAGCTTCAAAATTAAGATCCACTCTTTAGGCTTTGAAGGACCCTCCAATGATTTGGTGACAAGTTATGTAACCCATTTCAGTGTACCTTTTAGTTTTTTTACTTTAAGAAGGCATTACCAATACCAAAAAGTTGCCAACCCAAAAGAATGTGCTTGCAATGAAAGTCTTGGGTGGATGTGTTGGCATCCTTATATTTTCTAGCACTAACATCGCTAGCAATCCAAGTCATGCTTTGTGTGTTGAAGGTTTTTAGTCATTGATGTCATTTTGGTTCAGACTGATGGAGGATTACTCAAAGTAATATTCAGTTTTGTTGCTGCTGATTATTCATCAGATTTCACCTGTTAGCCTGTGTGCTTGTTTTGTCAGCAGCTTGCTTGTCCTTTCTCATGCTAATGCCAAGTCGATTGGAGTTGCCATGTCATCTTTTGTGCCAAGTCTTCTTTGTGTGGGGCCCGATATAATATGTGCCAAGTCATCATGTTTGTAGGCTAATGTTTCTGTTGATTCTTTTTTGAAGCACATTTATTTTTGAAGGAGTTTGGATGACGTGTGTCCTTAGATGAATATGCTGTTTGAATGAATCGTGGCATCTACATTTTGCGTCAGTTTTGAAGATAACAGCTTCAGAAACTATTAAAGGCGACTTGGTGATTTTTACCTTTTCAGGTCGTGTCTTTTAAAAAAGCGAATCGCATTTCTTCTGGTGACAGATATATTACTGGTGTCGTTTTTATTTTTGTCTGACGATTTTATTACATTTTATGAAGCGGCTTATTTCAGTGATTCCAGGCGGCTTTGCCAATGGACAGCTCCTCTATTTTTAACATCGATTCTTTGCAAGATATCGGCTTTTTCAAGCATACTGAGTATTTTGGTAACTGTTTCTTAAAGTGGGGGCAGCTAAATTAATTAGCATATCACTTTTACTCTGGCAGAGATAATGAAACCGAAAAATGTTATTCATTGTTGGATGAGGCAGCACAGCATTGAACACTATTCTACTCACTGGTCAAAGTCATGAGAAGAGATTTTGGCTATGTTCGTGGGAGTAAAAAGTGTTAAATTTAAAGATCAGATTGTATGCACAGAAATTAATTCAGAATCAGACACAATAACACAGCAGATACCCTGGGAAAACCCTCCTCTTGAGGGAGAAAAACCCAGCAACAAAGATCTCTCTTATATATATAAATAGTGGCAACAATTCTCTTTACAATGAGGCCAATCACAAGGCCAGTATTCAGCACCAACTTAGATGCAAAACAGATAATAATCTGCCCTTCCTTGAAACCTAAATCTGCACTTAGAGAAATTCGCAATCTGCTCTTGGAGAAAATTCGCACTTGAATGAAGGAGAGAAACGAACTTGCTTGATGATAGAAAGGATGGAAAATGACCTTGTATAAATACACAATGAGAGAAAGGTCGCACCTCTTCATGTACAAGGTCGGCCAAAATAGAGAAATATAATTACAATTAAAATATGTGAATTACAAGGAAGGTCGGCCCTTTTAGAAATTACATTGTTGCCAAGTGAAGCGCCCCTTCACATTAAATATCACATATAAATAAATAGCCGATAGGCTATATTAATTTATGTCTTCACTCGTGGCTGGAAGGATGAACCCGAAGCTGCCATAACATTAACACTCCCTCTCAGCTAGGGAGAGAACTTCCAGCTACACAAGACATATCACCTCAACGTGATGTCTACCACATTGGCTACAACCGAATGTGAAAAGAAGAATATCACCTCATCGTGATATTAGATATCGCCTCAACACGATATCAACCATAATGGCTACAACCATACTATGGTGTGTACAAGTGTTCATCACTTGCGTGATGTTGTCACCTCAACATGACATTCACAAGTACAAGATGTGTCATGGAGTCTCACACATGACATCCACCATGACTCAGCTCAGAGGGTGGAAACAAGGGCTTTCACCTCAAATCTCAAAGAGAAATGCATTAAACAAGGGCTTGCACCTCAAATTCCTCCATCTCAGAGGAAAATGCATTAACAAGGGATTTCACCTCGAACTTCTCTCTCAGAGAAGAACTCATTAAACAAGGCTCACTGATACTGAGACTCTTACTCAGTCAAGGCTGGATTCTCCACCATACCAAGCTTATCTCGAAAGTACACAAACTTTATCCTGGAGAGAGGCTTGGTGAGAATATCTGCCGTCTGCTCATCAGTGTTGATGTACCTCAACTGTACAGCCTTCCGCAGTACCATATCTCTAATATAGTGGTACTTGATCTCAACATGCTTTAGTTACTGTCATGGAACAGGATTGACAAAAGCTTCACACAACTTTGATTATCACAATGAATGATAGTAGAGCTCCATTGATTGTCCAAACAATCCTGCAAGGAGCTTACAAAGCCATCTTTTGCTATAGGAGTTTGCCATACAGGCTGCCAATGTACTCTTGCCCTGTTGTGCTTAAAGCTTCAGGATAATTTTCATAACGCAGGATATCATATTGAGCCCAAGCTAAAGCAACAACGAGTGCTCTTCCGATCGTGACACAAGCACCTTGTCCGAGAATCGGTAAAAGAACCATGTAACTCCAAGAGTGCGCATCTGAAGAATACCTCAACCCATATCCAACTGTGCCACACAAATATCTCAGGATATGCTTAGCTGCAACAAGATGTATCTATCTCGGATCACACATAAACTAGCTAAGTGCACTTACTGCATAACAAATGTCAGGTCTAGTGTTAACTAGATACATCAAAGGATCCAATTAATTTGTCTATACAATGTAGGATCCACCAAGTCACGAGATTAGGCTATGACCTCCTTCAACTTATGTAGGTTGGTCTCCATAGGTGTAGACATGGATTTGCAATCCATCATGCCAAATCTCTTAAGGAAGTATATCAATGGTGTACTTCCCTTGACTTAGAATCATCTCATCCGGATTACGCGGACTTAGAATAAGGAAGTAGTAGCTGACAGTCCGAAGTCATCTCAGAATTGAAGGAGATCCAACTCTTTCTTACACTCAAGAATCAGGTGATCTTCTCCAGTAAGGATCAAATCATCAACATATAAAACCAAAATTAATGCTTCACCATTGATTACCTTGAAATAGAGATTCAAATCAGCATCATTCTTCAAGAAACCCAAGCTTGACAGGTAACGATCAATTCTTTCGTACCAAGCACAAGGAGCCTGCTTAAGACCATACAAGGCCTTCTTCAGTTTGCAAACATGTGACTCCTTTCCATGAACCTCAAATCCATCAGGTTGCTCTATATAAACTTCTTCCTCAATCACTCCATTGAGAAAGGCTGTCTTCACGTCCATCTGGTGAATCTTTCATCCTTTAGATGCAGCAATAGCAATGATGGTTCTAACAGAAGTATAGCAAGCAACAGGAGCAAAGGTTTCTTTGTAATCAACTCCCTCTTTCAGAGAAAACCTACGAGCCACAAATCTCGCTTTGTACTTCTCAATGCTTTCATTTGCAGCATGCTTAATCTTGAATAGCCATTTAGAAGATACCACAGACTTGCCCTCGGGTCTAGGAACAATATCCCAAACATCATTCTTAAGAATTGACTGATACTCCTCTGTCATAGCATCTCTCCAAACCTGATGACTAGATGCTTCCTCAACACGGGTAGGCTCGGATTCTATAATCTGACTCATCAAGGCAACATAACTGGAGAACTTATGTGGCCTTTTACTTTCTCTGAATGTGCCTCTAGGAGCTGCAAAACTTTCAGCCTCTTGCATAGTACACCTGGCCCATAGAGGTCTCTTTCTCCCAACTATAATGTCGATGGAAAGGCCCACATCGGTGGAATTTCCAAGGGTTCAACAACGTGTTACAGGGCCATCCCCAAAACACAATACCCGTCCCCATCCGTCCCGGGGACGGGGGGACGCATCGGGGACAGTCCCCGGCCGTCCCCAAAATTGAGAAATTAATAGGAAACGGGGGGGGCGTTTCCTCTCGTCTGGGAACATTCCCCCGTCCCCGGGGACGGTAGGGGACGTTGGGAACGTCCCTCGCTGTCCTCGGGGACGGCTTGCCATCCCCCGCGCATAAAACATAAAAATCACAAAATTTTGTTTTTAAAAAACGTTTTATACTGCGTTTTTTGGCGACGTCAAAGGAAGAAAAAATAATATGAAATCTAAAAAAGTTTCTTAAAAGTCATAAGCTATCAAATATATCATTTATATTGTTAATATTTGGCTCTCAAGCAAAGCGCGGCTGAGGCTAGGGCGACGACTTCACAGTTTGAGTTCACAGTTCACACAGCAAGGGCGATTCACACTAAAAGATCAGTCTAAATAATTTTATGCCTTTTTCTTCCTGCATTTGGGCATTTAATAGAGGCGTTTTTGCATTTGAAAGAGCCATGAAACAATTTTTTTCAAGTTTTTGTTTCTCACGCCTAGGGTAAAGTCGCGGCTGCTTCTATTTGTGCATTTTTTCCTTCACTCAAGCTGCATTTTGGGACGCCTTGAGGAGCTGGGAGCTGCATTTTTCTTAGTTCCATTTCCTACTTCCAGGTTTGAGATTAATTTTTTTTTTAAAATTTGCTTCTGTATTATGATATTAGCTTATCATTTTTTTTAATTTTTAATAATAATTTTTGCTTTTATTTTCATTTTTGTTTTCAATGTTGATTCGTTGAATGGTTCATTGATTAAATGATTTGGTATAATTTTTACAAACTTTCAGATTTTCAACCAACATACAAACTTCATATTTTAAAAAATAAAGAAAAAAAGCCATACAAATTTCAAAATGAGTAGCAACAGCAATGGCAGTGACAGTTATGAGGGTGAGGGTAGTGAGAGTGAAAATGAAGTTCAAAGAATGTCATTAGATCCTTCTTCTACCTCTGAAAATCCAACCCATGCTTCTTCAGACCATTTTGCATGCCCTATACCCACTCTTCAAAGATTTGCAAAAGGCCCTTTCAACCGCAACAAACCATTGCGTCAGTTTGCCACAGATGTGACTGTCAACAAGCAAAAAAATTCAGGGGGCAGCAAGAAATGGCTTTGTCATGTTTGTAAATCTACTTACCATGGGAGCTATACTAGGATTAGAGGCCATCTAGTGGGTGACTATGGAAAAGGTGTTAGAGTTTGTACAGCAATAACATTGGAGCAGCAACTTCAATTTGCAAAGTTGGCTGGATGTAGTGATGACCAAATCATTACCATTCAAAATAGAAAACGACCATTAGCTGATTTGCAAGGCTCTTCCAATGTATCAATTTCAGAGACTTGTGATAGAGGGAAGAAGAAAGCAAGTGAGAAAACTTCAATCATGGGGTTGATGAATACACAAAAACGTGAGCAAGCTGATGATGCAGTGGCCAAATTCTTTTATGCACATGCTCTTCCATTTCATTTGGCAAGGTCACCTTATTTCAAAACTATGGTGAAAGAAATATTGTCAGTTGGATCCTCTTATGCCCCCCCTGGAGAACATAGATTGCGTACCTCCCTCCTTGACAAACAATATTCAAAAGCTACCTTGTTGATGGAGGAGATGAGGCAGACATGGCTTAGGACTGGTTGTTCCATTGTCATGGATGGGTGGACTGATATTCGACATAGGCCACTCATTAATGTTATTGTTACATGCCCTGCTGGTTCATACTTTCTTCGAGCTGTTGATTGTTCTGGGAAGCGTAAGGATGCTGATTTTCAGTTTGGCATTTTGAGGGAGGCTGTAGAGGAGGTTGGGCCTTCTAATGTTGTGCAGGTTGTAACAGATTCAGCTCGTGTTTGTAAGCTAGCTGGTTTGATGATTGAGAATGCTTACAAACATATTTTTTGGACTCCATGTTGTGTACATGCTTTGAATAATGCTTTGAAAGACATTGGAAAAATAGATTGGGTGAGGGCAGCAGTTGCAGAGGCTAGAGGCATACAAATGTTTGTATGCAACCATCACACTTCACATGCACTATTCCGGTCTTATTCAAAGAAAGAATTCCTCAAACCAGTTGAGACTAGATATGCTAGCTACTATATTTTGCTAGAGAGGATGATGGAGGTCCAAGATGCTCTACAAGCCATGGTTGATGCTCTACAAGCCATGGTTGTTTGTGCAGATTGGAAAAGGTGGAATCTGTCGAAGACAAATGAAGGCAAGGAAGTGAGAGATAGAGTACTTAGTGAAACTTGGTGGGCCACTATCAAGTAAGAAATCTGAAAATTTAAATTGTTTTTGAAATTTTGAATTTGTTACACTTTGTTTTACTTTGTAGTTTGTATTTTATTATTTTAAAAGTTCTAATATTTAATTTGTTGCTTGTAGGTATATTTGCTCTTTCATATCACCAGCTGTGAGGGTAATCCGGTATGTAGATACAGACTCTCCTAACTTGGGAGAGATATATGAGACTTTTGATAGCATGCTTGACCAAATGAAGCAAGCTATTCGTCAAAAGGAACCTGAGTTGAGATTTTATGAGGACCATATTAGGCCTATTGTGACAAAGAGGTGGAACACAATGAATACCCCTCTTCATATGCTTGCCTATGCTCTTAATCCGAAGTGGTATGTACCTAGACCTGGCCGAATGCTTCCTTCTGAGGATGACGAGGTGATAGAGGGGCTTACAGCAGCCCTTCGTAAAATGTATACCGATGAGCTAGCAACCATTATTAGAGAGCAGTGGCTTATGTTTGCTGATCTTCAGGGTCCTACATTCAGCAAACCAGAAGCTAGGACAGATAGGGCCACCATTGCACAGAACAACCCCATTGGATGGTGGAAATTTCATGGGAAGGACACACCAGATTTGAAACAACTTGCCATTCGTTTGCTTTCACAGATTGCTAGTTCCTCTGCTGCAGAGAGGAATTGGTCCACCTATGGCTTCATACACTCCATTAAGAGGAATAGGCTTACTTCAAAACGAGCTGAGAAATTAGTTGCAGTTCATAGTGCCTTGAGACTTCAGGACCGTCAGACTACTGAGTATCGGCAAACTCCAGCAGCACGATGGGATGTTGATCCTGAGGACGTTAGACAAATTGATGAGGATGAGGTGCAACCAGGATTGGTCGGGCTACCATTGGATGATCCACTCTTGCCAGAAGATGATAGTGACTCAGATAGTTCTCAATCTTTTGATATTGATAGCCCGAATGAGGCTTAATTTCATAGACTGTTGGAACTTTGAACTTTGAGACTTTTGGATGCATGTTTGAAACATTTGGATATTGATATACCATGGTTTTATTGATGTTTCATATTGCTATGATACATTTTATAATGCTAATGACATTTATGATTTATTATGTTGTTACTTGTTATGCTACTACACTCGCGATTTATTATATTGGTGTGAGCAATTATTAATTTATTGACATATATCTCTCTCTTTCCCTCTCTCTGTCTATAATATAATAATATATTAATAAATTTTGAAAAAATCATATATATATATATATATATATATATATATTTTGTATGTCGCCGTCCCCTAAAAATGGGCCCCTAGGAAACGTCCCGGAAACGCGTCCCGGCCGTCCCGTCTATCCCGTCCCAAAAGGACACAGGAGCCGCAGGTTCAACAGGATCAAGATCTTCCTTCGGTTCTAAGGTCTCCCTCTGAATCTCAGGAGTATGGTCAACTTCCATATCCTGAGGAGACTATTCATTATCAATCTCCATATGAATGCCCCTGGATCTCCTGAATGCAACATCTTCCTCGAATGTGACATCCCTACTGATCTCGATCAACTTTTGACCTGGAATGTATATCCTGTAGGCTTTTGATGTCTCGTTGTAGCCCACAAATATTCCCTTCTTGCCAGGAAGGCTCAACAGTTCTCTTTTCCTTTGGAATATGAACATAGGCAGACGTAAAGATCCTCCAAATTGGTGACTTAGGGGCTTTGCTTCCTGTAAAGGCTTCTTACCTGAGTCATATTCTCCAGATCTTATGAGGACATCACATTCTAAACATATCTGACCATCCTAGAAGCCATACATAAGAAAAGTTTGCAAATCTTGATCATGAATCATGTAGCCTTGGCTGCTTCTCTGATCGTCACATTCTTTTCTTCTGCAACACCATTACATTTGAGGATTATAGGAACACAAAACTCCCTCTTAATCCACCATCAATACAAAAATTCGAAAACATGGTGTATTCTCCACCATTATGCGGCTCTAAGGACTTTAATTCTTTTACTGAAAGATTTTTCTGCAAGGCTTTAAACTCTTTAAACCCAACTATCCAGCACTTCCTCGGACTCTTTAGATTTCAAAAATGAAATCAAGTCTTCCTAGAGTGATCATCAATGAAAAGGACATAATACAAGAAACCACTCGAAGAAGGAACAGACATAGGACCACATAAATCAGAATGAATAAGCTCTAAAATACAGTTAGATCTATTTTCTCTACTATGAAAGGGGGCTTTTATATTCTTACCTAATGCGCAGCCCTTGCATGTACCTTCGTGCTCTTGAGTGAACTTACGAAGGCCCGTCACCATTTTCTCCATGATAGGTAAAGCTCGGAAGTGTAGATGAGCCAATCTCCGATGCCAAAGATCGCATAGACTTGAAGAGTCATGAACCAAAGCTTGTAATGAACGTGTGCAGACCTTGTAAAGGTTTTCATGTCTAACTCAAATTACTTGAGCATCATGAAGCTAGAGTTCTCCATCCACATAGAACTTTGCCTTTGGAGAGACAGCATGATATCGCGCTTATCTTCTAGGGCTGAAGTGAAATAAGATTAGCTTGATTCCAGGAACATAAAGAACATTACCCAAGCTGAAGTGAGATGCGAATCCAAATGAAGTGTAGAGTCCAATTTCAGCACTCCGCAGTAGCTAGCATCATCTCCAATGATGACATTGAAGACTCTTTCTCCACCAAACTTGATAAGTGCTCCTTAAAACCAGTGATGTGTCATGAAGCACCACTGTCGATCAGCCAAGTGTTGGTGTCGGTAGGTACACTGCTTGACAATGTTGAGTAGAACAAATATTCTCTTGAATCCTTTTTGGAGAAAGCGTCATCAACATCCATAGCGGCGCTTTGTTGCTTAGCTCAGTTGGACAATACTTGGCGAAAGTGCCCGAAGCTTATCACACCTAAAACATTGGATCTTGGACATATCCATCTTCTTGCTTGAATGGTGGTGCATCATCATTTCCTTGTCGATTCCTCTTGAAAGGAATCCTTTTCCTTCCATCTTTTCCTTTCTTCTTTGAGAGCATGGGAGGAAATGAGAACATGAATGTCTTCATTCTTTGAACTTTGACCAACTCCTCTTGCCACCAACCTAGATTCTTCTTGAATGCAATCAGAACTTAGGCGATCAAACTTAGGCAATTTTGATCTTGCACTGATTCCCTGAATGTAAGATTCCCAAGACAAAGGTAGACCATTGAGAGCAAGCATGGTCAAATCCTTATCATCAACCATATGCCCAATTGTTGAGAGTTGATCTCTCAAATCTGAAATCCTCATGAAGTATGCAATAACAGATTCTCCCTTTGACATCTTCACATGATGCAATTGATGCTTTAGTGCAAGTGCTCGGCTGGTATTGTTGATTTCGTACATTTCTTCCAAGGTTTTGAGCATATCTCTCGCTGTCTTCAACTTAGAAATGATAGGAACAATATGATCCTTGACGGAATCAACCAATATCTTCATTGCTTTAATGTCTTTCTTCACCCACTGCAACTTTTCTTCTTCCTCCTCAGGTTCAGAAATGCTAGACTCCACGAACTCACCCAAGTCATTTTCACGCAAGGTAAGCATGATCCTAAATCTCCATGAAGTGAAGTTAGATGCTCCCTCGAGTCTATCCTCAACCTTCAAACCGTTCACCATCTTGACTAATGTAGATAAATGAACAAATAGGGTAGTGCTGATTAGGAATAATCTGATCACGATCCTCTCAAACCCGCTCTGATACCATGTTAAATTTAAAGATCAGATTGTATGCACAGAAATTAATTCAGAATCAGACACAATAACACAGCAGATACCCTGGGAAAACCCTCCTCTTGGGGGAGAAAAACCCAGCAACAAAGATCTCTCTTATATATATATAAATAGTGGCAACAATTCTCTTTACAATGAGGCCAATCACAAGGCCAGTATTCAGCACCAACTTAGATGCAAAACAGATAATAATCTGCCCTTCCTTGAAACCTAAATCTGCACTTAGAGAAATTCGCAATCTGCTCTTGGAGAAAATTCGCACTTGAATGAAGGAGAGAAACAAACTTGCTTGATGATAGAAAGGATGGAAAATGACCTTGTATAAATACACAATGAGAGAAAGGTTGCACCTCTTCATGTACAAGGTCGGCCAAAATAGAGAAATATAATTACAATTAAAATATGTGAATTACAAGGAAGGTCGGCCCTTTTAGAAATTACATTGTTGCCAAGTGAAGCGCCCCTTCACATTAAATATCACATATAAATAAATAGCCGATAGGCTATATTAATTTATGTCTTCACTCATGGCTGGAAGGCTGAACCCGAAGCTGCCATAACATTAACAAAAAGAAAATAACTGTGCTCATTAATTTATTATTTGATGCCTTCATTTTTTTTTGTGGTGTCGGTTACTTTGAAGAGGTTGTGGGAAGATTCTGATGCATGCAGATTAACTCATTATTTCTGTGCGGTATGGTGCTCAGTTATCAAAAATGAAGATGAGTTAAACAGTAGACATGCTTTTGAGTTATATTTTGTGTGGTAGCTGTAAGTTCAAAAAAATTCTGAGAGCTGCAATATTTGGTTATGAAGTATAGATTGTTATGTCAGGGGAGACGGTATTGTGTGGAAGGGGTGAGTATTGTTGATTATTATGGAGCTACTTCTGAATACAGTACGGTATGACTACTCTTAAGGAGGACGGCTTCTTTCTAAGCCTATGTGAGTTTTAAAATCTGAAGAGATTTGTGTTGAAGTATTAAGCATGTAAGGAGGTTGTTTATGTCTGCGGAAGATCAAAAGTGTGTGAAGTGATTGAGTGTTGGTGGAAGAACTTTTGTGTTCTGTTTCAGCATGTTTGTATTTGTGAGCCTCACAGTTCATGTGAAGGCACTGCTTAAAATTAGTGTTTGCAGATTTCATTTCAAAGTCTGAAGTTGGTGCTTCAGTCACTAGAGTTGGTGCTTCAGTTGCTTTGTGAGTTGGTGCTCACGCTGAAGTTGGTGCTTCAGCAGTTCGGAGTAGGTGCTTCAAAGGAAAGTTGGTGCTCTCGGTGGATTGGTGCTCACCTATGTAACAGGGTTGGTGCCCTTTGGAGTTAAATAAAAGCAATATTTTTGCTGTGGTTTTTTCCCGAAAGGGTTTTCCACATAATCCTAGTGTTCAACTTGTTCATGTGGTTTTATGTTGCTAATACTGTTCTGATTTCTGACTTTTATGGTTGATGAGGTTTAAAGTTTTCAAAGTTTACAAATACTTATTCACTCCCCCTCCCCCTCTCAGTATTTGCTATGCAATCTTCAAATGGTATCAAAGCCGGTACCTTTTGCAAAAGGTTAAAAGCTTGAAGGTTGTTTCTGTGTGGTCACAAAATGAATGCTCTAGAAGGACTAGCAACGAATAGGGCTCCTCTATTTGATGGTACCAATTATGCTTTTTGGTGTGTTAGAATGAGAGCATACTTGATGTCACTGGGATTTGATGTTTGGAACAGCGTTGTGTCTGGTTACACACCTCCTCAGAATCCTCCATCCACTGCTGATGAAAAGAGAGCTTTTGAAAGCAACGCAAAGGCCATAAATGCAATCTTGTGTGGATTGTCAGAAACTGAATTTGTAAAAGTCATGCACTATGACACTGCTCAAGCTATGTGGTATAAGCTCAAGAATGCATATGAAGGAGATGAAAAAGCGAAAAAGGCCAAGCTTCAGACTCACCGGATGCATTTTGAAAGTCTGAAAATGAAAGAGGAAGAGAATATAGCTGCTTATTTTTTGAGGGTAGATGAAGTGGTGAACTCTCTTAAGGGTCTTGGTGAAAAGGTTGAAGATAGTGTTGTTATTCAGAAAATCTTAAGGTCATTACCCTTAAGATTTGATTCAAAGATTTCTGCTATAGAAGAGATGGCTGATCTTGACCAAATGTCTATTGATAAGCTTCATGGTATTTTGACAGCTTATGAGATGAGAACGAATACTGAATCTTCATCAAAGAAAGAGACAGCTTTCAAAGCATCAAAGAAAGCCAAACAAAAGAAACAAGTATCAAATGACAGTTCGAATGATAATTCTCATTCAAAAGAAGCATATTTCATGCGAAAGTTGAAGAAGTGTTTCGATTAATACAAAGGCAAGTTGCCTTTTAAATATTTCAATTGCGGAAAGATAGGACACTATGCATCAAAATGCCCTTATGAGAAGAACGAGGACAGCAATTGTGAGAAGAAATCAAAACATTCTAAGAAGGAGTTTCAAGGTAAGAAGAATAAGCATAAGAAAACTGCTAAAAGTTTTTATTCAAATGATCATGATAGTGCATTAGAAGTTAGTGATATGTCTTCAGAAGAAGAAATTTTGTTTATGG
>VDFB02367278.1:0-10801 GCA_007258455.2 Sequoia sempervirens
AAATTAAAAATCTAATCTAAATTAAAAAAATAAATTAAAAAAAAAAAATAAAAATCTAAACTAAATTAATAATTCTAATTTAAATTAATAAAGTTAAAAAATCTAAAGTAAAAAAAATCTAATTTAAATTAACAAAGTTAAAGAATCTACTTTAAATTAACAAAGTTTAAAAAAAATCTAATTTGAATTTTAGAAACTAAAAAAATCTAATTTAAAAATCTAAATTAAAGACTAAACCAAACTAACTAAAAACTAAACTAAATTAAGATTAAAAACTAAATTAGAATTAAAAACTAAATTAAAAACTAAAATTAAAAAACTAAATTAAAAACATGCATAAAAATCTTCAAATTTGATTTCTGAAAAATCTATTTATAATAAGTAGACAAAAACAGAAACCCAGAAATTTTTTGAAGCAAAAAATAAAACCCAGAAATCGTTTTTTGATCCAGCAAGTAGAAGATGAAAAAATAATTTTTTTAAATCTTTAGCCAGGTGAAAAAAATGACGCGCGACGGTTTCCAGGCAGCCTATATTTTCTTCGTGATCCATGAAAAGAAATCAAAAACCTAAAGATACCTAAATCGGATTTCACTCGCTACAAAACCGTGTAAATTGTTTTCCTAAAACTATGGAAGTTAATTTATGATAAAAAACTAAAACTAAATTAAAACTAAATCCAAATTAAAAACTAAAATTTAAAACTAAGTAATGTTAAAATGTATAATTGAAAATATGTTATACTTCTGTGAATCCTTGCATGCAAGGATACTCAATAATGAGTCCTTGCAAATCAATTCACAGCTCTCTATCCGAGAAGAGCAGGGATTGATATTGTGGCCCTCAGATTAACCCTGTTACCCCTGCAAATACAATCTCGGAACGAGAGATTCAAAGAGGAGAAACAAGAATGCCAATCTCCATGAATCCTGTTCTTGCAATGCAACAATGAAAACTAATCTAAATGACTGTAAAATGCAATAAACAAAACTAATTTATTGAAATGAAAATTGATCTACATGCAATGCCATAAATGAATTACTTTGCAAATTAATCTACTATGAAGATTAAGCTAAAATATAATATTAAACTATATGCTCTAAAACTAAGATGGTTATAAAATCAAACTAATGTGCTTAATCTCAAATAATAAAATTCAGAAATTTGTAGCATAAGTCAGTGTAAAAGTCGTGAATTTTTTAAAATGAAAAGTGAAGGGCTCATTTATAGGCAAAAGTGGAATTGAAGGCAAATTCAGAAGCAATGTGGGATAAATAGAAAAATAGAAACAAATCTTGATTGGAATTCTTTTTTAGTTTATTTCCCTTTTAAGCGATTTGTTTCCATTTTTTCATCACCGAGATATTCTTGAGAGGATATTTCATTTATTTTATTTAATTTAAGATGATAATATCTCTTTTAATAAAATAAAATAAGATTATGTAATTTAAAATGAATATTAATAAAATAAAATAAAATTATTGAATTAAAATAGATTTAATTAAATAGCATCATTTATTTAAGTAATATTAACTTCAATTAAATAACATTATTTTATTTATTAAAAGGGATTTATTTCTTTTGATTAAATAAAATTAATGAAGCATTCAAACCTTAGGGAAAATTGAAACATTTGAAATAGTTATGAATTGATTAAGAAGTTTGATTTGAAAACGCGACAATCATTGATTCAGAAAATTGATGTTGACAAATTAAATAAATGGGGCCCAAAGTCTAAGTGACCATTTTAGGTTGCATACATCTTTATGCAATGAAATCTAGAACTTGTTTTGTAACAGTCATAATATCTTAGGGATGAATGGCAAGGTTAACTGGAAATTAATTTTATTGGGGCACGAGCTCAAAGTAAGTAAAGAATTACATTTGTTTTGGCATCTCTTATCTACTGAAATTCTTTGGTTCATTTGGAAGGCAACGAATGTGGACAGGTTTAATGGGACCAGAGAATACTTATTGAGTCTTCTAAAAGATTCGGTCTTTTTAATGTTACATTGTAGGTGACTGTTACAATGGAGGTGTCTGAGTTGCTTAAGGATGGATCATTGTTGTTAAATCATAACGAGGTTAAATCTGGTCACTCCTGACAACAAGAGCAGTCCAACATGGCGATCTTCACGAGGGCCCTAGAAGTCTTACAAAAAGAACTCAATGAGAAGGAAGTTAATGCTAAGAGGGAGCCCAAAAGCCTTAGACGCCACACAGTTGAGAAGCATGAAATTGAGGATGTTTTCTCCAATGGAGAGCTTAATGCAATTGCAACCTTGGCTAATTGGAGGGATGTTGAGTCTGATGATTGAAACAAAAAATTATAGAGTGGCCTTTAAGTACCAGTAGTTTATGTATTTGGTAGTCCAATTTCTATAACATGTATATCATGTACCATTTGTATACAATTGTGTTGATTGTGCAGCAGGTTTTACTGATGACTGAGATAGTTTATGTGTTGATTTTATGAACCTTTGTAAAGATTATCTACCTGTATAGGTGCAAGCCTTCCATTGAGTGTAGCTAACCTCAATATTGTCATATGGTTCAAATGTTCCTCCTAGTTGTAACCATGTTGAACAGGCTTTGTAAACTACTATTAATATAAATAAAAGATAGTTAGAAGCACAAAAGAATAAAACATGAAACTATGGTAAATAATCAAGATAAACATATTTTATCATTTAGTCCTCTAAAGAAAGAAAAATAAGCTCCAATATATATTACAAAAATAGCATTTCATGCAAAGATAATCACTACATGGATTGCAAAGCAAAATGTGATACTTCACCAAGTGAAAAATCACATATATGTCAATGTGCCCTTAGTTTGCTAGTGAAGTTGAATGGTTTTGAATGAGTCAACTAGGGATCAAGTCTTGCTAAGTGCAAGGCCTTGACACCATAAGGGATGAGGTTAGGATTGTACCCTAAGCAACTTTGCCCGAATGGATACCCTTTAGTCCTTAGCTCTTAGTTGAAGAAATTTTAGCCTATGGATCGTGCTCTCATATCAGGTAGCTAAATAATTATGGTTTTGATTTAGAACCATCCAACAACAAAAAATAATATTTACAAACACCACCAAAGAAACAATAAAAATGAGTCAAGAAGGATATTCCTACAATTCCACCTATTTGTATTTTTACTAGAACTAAAAATCCTTATCAAGAAGAGAATCAAGTGATTGAAAGGGAAAGTAATGTAATTATAGAGAAATATGATGTTACATTTTGGGTTGAAGATATCTTTTGGAAAGTGGTGAGGGAATATAGGCTTTATTAAATAGTAATATTATCTAATTATTTTGGCCACATGGGTGAGGTGGATAATAGGTGGAAATAGGTAATTGGGTATGTGCAGGATCATCATGGAAAAAATAGCCCCTTAAGTGGCAAAAAAATTAGAAAAATTATAGTTAGGCAACTTGATGTAAAAATTTGAATAAGTTATCTATATTATTTCAAAAATATGTAAGAATAGAATCTGTAGCAAATTGAGTGTAGTTTCTAAACTACTAGGTTTATTTAAAAAAAAATCTATTTGGTGAAATTTTGAAATTTCAATGCAGTAGTACTTAAATTTCAGGGAAAAATAAGTAGGTGTTTGTCTGACCACCCTAACCACAATAAAATGATAATATTTTTTTATAAGATTTTAGATATAAGTAGAGGATTCATTTCCCGATGTGATGCATAATTTTTTGTAATTTTTTTCTAAATAAATAATTAATTGTGAATTTTTTATTACAACTTTTAAAAAATATAAAAGCTCGTATGTCTGACCACCTTAACTTGGTCAAAACTTCATGAAATTCAATCTTTTTTTTAATCCTATAGTATGCAAAGCATAAAATGTGACACATGTTTTGGATTCAAAAAATGTGATATAGTTTGAAAGCTATAGATGTTTTTCAATTAGCCATTCAATGAGGACTTTAGTTGTAATTCAAATAGAAAATGAATAATAATTATTTATTAAATTCAAAGTAAAGCATAATTTATATTGGTGGAAAGCTGAGAATCTCCTTTAAAAACCCTTTTTGTTTCATCAATTTTGGGTAAAGAAAAAGTCGTTAGCCACATAGCCTACACATACCCATCATATCACCACTTTTTGGCCCATCATGATCTTGCACATACCCAATTAATTATTTATTTATTTGTGAGGAGATGGAAAATGTGATAAATTAAATAATATGATCATTCAATATAAGTGTGAGAATTTAGGTGAAAGGGATATGTCCTAGGTTAATTAGGACTAGGTTATGGGATGTAGGTGTAGGTGATGAAATTGGTTGATTAGGGGATAGGTGATAGGTTTAGTGATGATGAATAATCATGGAATATTTTAGGTGTCTATATTTTTCCCCTTTTTGATACAATGCAACTAAGTGGCATTGTGTCAAAGAATAATAAAAAGTAGGATATGATGCAATGAAGCTTCAAAGACAAGTTTCCCTAGTCGCTTACAAATGATGATAAAAGTGATGCCCCTTAAGAGAACTGTTGGGTGAAATGGAACCCAATAGGTATCTTGAAAAAACAAGATGTGTCATAAAGGATAAAAGGTGACTTGAGTGATATCATGTCGGGATTATGTACATGCCATGAATATAGGACTAAATGATTGATTAAGAATTGGGCATTTGGATTAATTTCGCTAGGATGATTGGATTGGATTGACATGGATGTATATGTTGGATAATAAAATCTCACAAAGGTGTAATGCAACTAAATGACACATGATTGAGATTTTTGGATACATGGATGATTAATACATGATGTCATATTAACTTCATGTGCAAGAAGCAACCTTTATTTTTCTATAGCACTTAGCGTTATGGACAATGATATAAAGGATCATGATGATGATGCACCATTTGCATATGGACTAATGCATAAGTAAAGAAGTTAAAAATAGAATAGTGATCTAATAGACAATCTTGGTGTTGGCACACCATCATATGAAGGATGAAGGCAACTTTGATGATGTGATGGAAGGATCATTAAGACTACAGGAAACAAACAAACATAAAACCATAAAATCAAGCAATCAAAACATGTAAAAATACACAAATTGGTATCCAATAACATGTTGAATCCAAGGGTGCATGTGATGGATGGAAGGATTGGATCCAAGGATTAATAATGATGATTAGATTATATTTTTTCCCTATTTAAGCTAAAAACTGATTGATTAATTGATGATGATAACATTATGAATGTGGAAAGGACACATCCTGAAAACAATACAAGGATTCAAAAAAACACCCAATGACAATTGATTAGATTGATTATAGATGAAACATAACTTGTAGCAAGATAAGGAACAAATATTATGGATATGTTTGGATGGATGCAATATTTTGGATGGGGTATGTTCAAATTAAAGGGTTACAAAATGGATAGAGTTTTTTGTGGAGCATGATTATAAATTAGGAATATGTTGGATAATTGTTTGATTTGTTTGTCATTTTGATGGTGGAACCAATGGAAAGGGGTAAGCCAAGCTAAGAGATAAGGATATGTTGGCGTGGATGGAATGGTTGGCAAAATGGATGGGATAGAGAGGATATGGATTGATGGAAGTATTTAGGGGCAGATGTTTTAAGGACTAAATCATATAGGACTAACACGTCTTGATCCAAGATAGGTATTAGGTAGTACTTGTAGGCAATTAATTTATGGTAGATGGTGCAAGGCCAAAGGATGACTATGTCAAGAGTTTTCCAAAGTATGCATCATCTTCTCCCAACCATTGTTAAGATCAAGGTGAGTAGGAAATATGGATGAGGCATGGCTAAATGGATATGACCTGGATGAGTATGATGGAATGACATGATAGAATGGATAGGTATGGTGGAATGGATGAGACAACTTTCCCCCAATTTCAAGGTTCACATAGCTAGTTGACTTACACATGATGCCCATGAATGGGTTTTCATCATGATACTTGCCTAAGGTGCCACAAGAAGTGGTTTTCACATGTGTAAATTGATCCCTTATAGTATACTCTTGACAACCAAGTTAGAAAATTGGCATAGAGACCAACTCTAAAATAACCTTTCTTCAACTTATTGTTAGGTGAATATGTTAGAATAATAATTTTATATAATAATTTTCCTTGGATCAACTATAAAATGAACTTTGAAAACTAGGACATTCTTTTGGGCTAGAAAGGTGGCCTTAGTACCCATTTTTAAAGTCCATTATATAAGACTATACTTTGGATCTCTATGTAGGTAAACTCCCCCTACAACTAACATATTGTATTATTGCGTACCATAGAGGCCATACCCTATCTTATCACATTAAATTTAGGTCATTGATGGTATTCTGGGTCATGTAGGGAAGGAAGTATTTGAAGTCATTGTTCAAGTGGTAGGGTCTTGAGATGGAACTAGAAGCTATCTTTGGACAAGTGTACATGACATGGAGAAGTATATAAGTAGGAATCAATAGGAAGAGAGGATGGGGAAGCATATCACAAGTTGCAAGGAAGAGCTAGATGTTCATGGACACACACATAAAGAAATTGTGAAGACATGGGGAATCAAAATCAAGAAGGATGGAAGGAAGTTCCCAAAAGGGAGGAAAATCATTAAGAGAGAGCCAATAGAACTTATAACTTAGGATTCACTTGGTGGGGAGTGCAAAGGTGTAAAGAACCTCTACAAGTACACAAGGGGTACAAAGGGAACAAGAATATGGAAGTGTAGAAAAGTAGGGTTAAGAGGCATGTGTGCATATATGTAGCTGTACACATAGAGTTTGAAGCTTCACAAGATGTGAGGTAAGGAATAAGATAAGAAAATTAGAATTATGAGGAAGGGGAGATTGGATGTAAGTGTACATGAGGTGTATAAACTTGCAAGGGAAGTTAACAACTATATAGGATTAGAGGAAGTAAAAAATGTGGAGGTGTAGAGGACCAAGGGAGGTGTAAAATTCCTTGTAGAGTCAAAGAGCTTGTAAGAAACAATGGCGTGGGAAGTGGATGCTAGAGTGCACTTTGTGGAAAGTGCAAATATGTGCATGGGGTCCAAAACTTCATAGCGATAGAGGAAAGGTAAGGAAACAAGGAAATAGAGTAAGGGAGAACTTTGCATTATAATGAAAATATCCATAGGAACCCCACAAGTGCACAAGAACTTGAGCAATAACTCCCTAGTCTTAAAATTTTAAAAATAGCCCAACACGAGGACTTTGATGAATATGAGGTACAAGTCAAACATGATTCAACCAATTCAACCCATTTATGATTTATTGGATCAATAATTTTTAATGGGCGATAACAAAGAAATAGGGCAATGTAGGGGCATGAGACTTAGGAGATTATAAAAATTCAAGGTATTTGAGTACCAAGCAATTACATTATGAAGGTACCTTGGCCCTCAAGGTGGTGGATGTTGACCTCATTTGAATCACAACCCATAATTACAAATGTATAATAATTCATTTACAATTAATTGTAAGCTTGAGAATTACATGCAGGAAGAACAACACTTGAAAAGCACAAGGCCTAACAAAAGAAAATGGAAGCACATAGCAAATGACACACTAGATATGGTATGTTATTATGATAATGTAATGGAAAGTGTCAACCTACTTCAAACCAATAGTGCACTCATGTTTTTGACATCTCTAACAATGTTTGGGGATGCATTGTCATGTCATTTAGATGAGCTAACATTATTGTCTTATCTTTACTATGTGTGGGCTAGAGAATGGAGGAGTCCACTACATGATGACATGGAAGAACCCAACCAATGATTCAATAATATTTTATTGTCATATTGAAAACCTTGAGCATGCACTAACTATTGATCTAGAAATAGATCAAATAGTTTTGAAGTGCCTATGCGAGTTGAGAGATAATCTTGTTCTTAAAAGCCTATTGCATAAGTAGAGCATGCATGAAGGCAAGGATGCAATTGAAGATGGAATGATGACACCCTATAACACTTCATTTGTGAAGAAGAAGAAAATTTACAATTTAGGTCAAATAAGGAATATTGTCAATGTAGTGAATTTTCTATATTGAAGATCTTCATCCAAATCATCCAGAAAAATGTAGAACATTGACAAATCAATGCTTGATATCTATTACAACATTTTTATGTAGGCACTAAAAATATTCCCTTAATTATTCTCATAATAGTCGATCATTAATTTATCATGATTAACTATTTCATCACATTAATCAAATCATTTATCATTTAATAATTATCACATCATTTACTAATTCTCATTATCCATTTAATTAAATGATATTTATTTATGTAATTAAATGCCAACTAATTTTCATTTTTTAAATTAAATTTCCTTTTCCAACTCTTCAATTAACTCCAATTAATTTTCACTTTATTTTAGAAACTTCTTCCTCTTCCCTCGATCAATTCAACCTACAAATGGAAATTTTATGTGCACAACTATCCATCAATCAAATTAAATAAATCAATATTATCTCTTCATGACTTGAAATGATAAATTTGGATTTTCTAGTTGAGTTGACTCCATAGTCAACTCAATTAACTAAAGTGTTTAATCTTATCCTCATCTCCTATTTAATTTTTCTTCAAAAATTCTATAAATAGGATCATTCATTCATCAATTAGATCTCATGTTATGCAAATCAACTTTGCCAAAATCTACTACCAGTTAAATCAATCATCAAATCAATGTTATGTTGCTAAGATTTAGGATCCACATTCCAATAGATGACTCAACATCTTTCATATTTGTAATTTACAACGATATTTGTAACGTAGAATTAGAATTTGATTTTTTTTTGTCTTTATTATTTCTTATTTTTCATTTTCATTACATACATTCCCCATCATCAAAATCCAAAGATTTTCTTTTTTGATTCGTAAGAGGAGTATTGTATTAGCTATCAAAAAAGATTACAGTACGTCTGCAAAGCAGGGAAAAATATTTCAGAATGCAACCCAATCCCTGAAAGACCCACAAAATTACATAAATTGGCCACCAAGACAAACAATCGACTCCCACCAAATCCACAACCAACCAAATGGACCCCAAAAAAGAACTGGAAGCAACAAAATAATTTACGTCCATAAACTTTTAAACCCACTAGACAGACCACCACGTGTGCCACCATACCCATCCCACAGAACCAGGCTAAAAGCCATTCAGTTTTGCGAATTGATCAAATTCCACCATCTAGTCCAGACCATCCACCGTCACCAGTCCAATAAACTTCTTCAAGAAGCTAACCCCATAGGTCACAATCTGGCAGTGACGAAACAACGCCAAGCCCTTGATCTCCAACAGAAAGGGATATATGTGAATAACTTCTCCCACCACCTTCACCAAAAGCAAATCACGAGCCCACAACCCGCCCTACCCTAGCAAGGCAGATTTGAGCATCTCGTCCAAACCACCCAGAATCTCATTCTTGAACAATTTACAAATGATGGCCTTTGCCTCCACCTTTGGCATTCTCACATCCAAGAGAGATGCGAGAAAACGAGAGGCAATGTGGGTGTTAACCCTGAAGGACTTCCAGTTCTGCACAAATTCTTTCCCCAACACCATTTTCACTGCCACCACCACATGAGGATCGATCCTCAGAAGAATCCGCTTCAATTGTTGGTCGGTGATGTGTTTAAAGGCCATTTGCCACACCTTACAATCTAGCTGAATTGGAGTGTTGAGTCCAACACTAACCACTGCTTCCCCCGAAATATCCACAATGAATTTAGAACGTTTCGCGATAACTAATTGTAGAGCAATCCAAAGACAAACATAGAAGATGGTGGGTAAAATGAAGCTCGACCAACCTGTATAAAGGAGTTGGTTGCCACAAGTTTATTATGCTATACATTAACCATCGCGCTCGACCGGATTGACTGCTTGCCGTCCATCTGTCCCAAGGCCTATTGTCTATTCACTGTCCGATGACAACTGGGGTTAAGACCATAATATGTCCAGTTCTCTAGGTGATATGTCATGATGGCCAATGCTGCCAACCCAGGGCACGCCAAACAATAATAGCTTCCTTCTTGTGGCCGCGAGGAGATAGACCAACCACCAATTTCTTGTCTTTTCAAACTCCATTTGAACATTGGGTTGCTAACTTAGCCAGGCATGGTCCAAGTTGACCGCCAAACGTCATCACTTGACGACAACCTCTCCACCCCTTGATGTGGGGAGACGCTCGCGCATCCGCCCACACAAATAATTTTTTTAATTAAACTTAATTTTTATTACATTTTATCTACTCATAATAACTATTAATCCTAACTTCAAATTAATCTAAAGTAATTATCGACTTATTAATTACACTCATCTAATTAACTTAAATCTATATTAACAAATTACTTCCAAAATAATACCACAATAAAAGTGGCCCTCCCCAAAATATGATGGTCAATTGAATGCTAATGAATATATATACTTATGGAACTTCCAATGGCCCTCCCATAAACATAATAGTCAATAATACTAATAAATACATTTACATGTGATTTCCAATGTCCCTCCTACTAACACAATAGTTGTCTTTTCCTCGAGTGAAACAATGTCATATAAGTCAAATACACCTAATCGACCATTTATTCGATGGATGCATTTTTTAAATAAAAATTAATTAAAAATTGAAAGCAATGTGAAATTGATTTTAAATATTAATTATTTCAATAGGTGTCTTCCTAGGCAGGCATACGATGATTTGATAATATCTAGGGACGCTAGCGAAGTCGTAGCTGGGTGGAACGTTCGTACAATTTATCGTTTTGTTTTCGCTCCCTGGAGAAGTTTGAACGACCT
>VDFB02367279.1:0-16976 GCA_007258455.2 Sequoia sempervirens
GATTGAGATATGAAGATCCCTTTATCTAATTGAGTAATTTGCAATCCCAAAATGAATTTCATCTCACCAATCATAGACATCTCAAAATCATTCTGCATCTCATCAACAAACTTCATGCACAAACTATCATCTCCTCCAAAAATGATATCATCAACAAAGACTTCAACAATCAGATCTTTATCATGATCAATCTTGAAATATAGATTACTAATAGTAGTACCTATAAGTCTGAAAAATGTAAACTAAATACAATTAAATACACCTCTTAATGAAACATTGTATCAATATTTAACACAAATTAAACTAATTTAAAATAGAGAAAAAGCTCGAAAGCGTCTCATTGTCTCCTATCTCCAAAGATTTATCAAATTACCGAAGCTCTCAGATTTTTAAGCACCGTAACTATTTAAAATTCCTATCTAGATAATGGAATGGATTCTAAATGCAATGATGTGATGATTTCTAATGATTTCTAGATGATATGCAGCTATCGTAAACTATCCTGACATGAAACCAACTAAATGGAAGCTACAGTAAAAACTAATGATGTTGTCATGATATGAAATCTAATAATGCCATGATGCTATGATGATACTAAATGCTAATGCTAATGCTTATGATTGCTTGGTTGCTTGAGTACTAATTCATGTAGAGTAAGTTTGCATAAAAGATGATAATTCTCGAATGATTTTGATGCTTCAGAAGGCTATATATATAGATTTCTGGCAACAGTTTTGCACAGGGGTAACACAACAGAGGCTTAGATTAAATCTGGAGATTTTGAATGGTATGAGATGAGAAGGTGGAGCTGATCATGGAAGATTGTTCCTCCCCATGAAAACACCATGCAAGATGAGAGGAAATATTTGAGGCAGAAGATTGAGAGGATTGCCTATAGGTTTGTCCCCGAGGCTTTTCCCATGAATGCTAGTTGCATTAATTAGATTTGAAAAATCTAATTTTATTGGTGAGTGAATAGAGGGATTTACACATTTATTTGAATATATTTTATTTATTCAAATTAGCAAAAAGGGAATAAATAATTTAATAAAATAAACTACAAAAGTTTGTTTATTAAATTAAATAGAAGAAGAGAAGTATGATGTAATAATTAAATAATGTCAACTATTGAAGTTGTATATTTAATTTAACATAGAATTTAATGGATAAAGTATAAAAGAAATAATAATGATAATATTTAAATAAAACAAGTATTTAATTTTTTTAATTTAATTAAGAGGGAAATAATATGATAAAATAGAAGAATTAATAGTGAGCTTAATATGAATAAATATTTCTATTTATTTACTAAGTAGATGAATTTAGGATTAATTAATCAAATAAGTTGTATTTAATTAATTAGATTCTCTAGACCATTTTTAGGTGTCTACATTTTTCCCCTCTTTGAAGTGATGTGTTTATGCATTGCTTCAAAGAAAATTTTGTGCTGCTGCTGCTAGTATCGATGAGAAATTTCAGAATGCCCCAGACATGTGTTCAAGTGATTTGATTGATATATGCCCTAGGCTCAGGAGATAAATTAATGAATTAATAATTTTTTTTTGGAATTTTTGAAAATTTTCAATTTTTTAATTATTTTTTGATGATTTGATGAAGATACGATGATGAAAGAATTTATCTCCCGATAATTGATGTAGAAAGTAGTCCTAGATGAGTTTCAATTAATCTCCCCTTTAAAAAATTAAATTGATCTCATAAAAATCCCTTTTTAAATAACCTATAAAAGGTTAAAAAGGTCTTTTTCAAAATCATTTGTAGATTGTGACCTTTGAAAGTTTTGAGAGAGAAATTTTTGTGCTATGTGGAGCAAGATGTCGATTCCCTATCACACTCACGGTTTTCAGCGTGTTCGTCGACATCAATGGCCAACTGCATTTGGACCTCTGGTATGTCCATAATTTTTCCTTGGTATTTGTGCATTTTTTTATTTTTTAGTGTATTTTTGGACTTTTAAAAAAAAAAACTTGTTTTATCGCTTTTATTTTTTGTTGTAGCGCATTTCTAGTGCGTTGTAGCACTTTTAGTCTTTTAGCACTTCAAAAGTTTGTTTTAGCGCGTCTATAGGGTAGGGTAGCACTTTTCAAAGTTTAGCGCTTAGGTTAGCCATTGTAGCGCTTTTGTAAATTGTATTAGCACGTCAAGGTTTTTAGCACTTTAATTGGATTCAATAGCGCTTTTACTCTTTGTTTTAGCACTTTTATGGAAAACATTAGCATGTTGACCAAATAAAATGGTGCTTATGATAAAATGGTACTTTGTTTAGATGTAATAATGCTTTTATCTGATGAAATGGCACATGTCTTTGTTTTAGCACTTTTAATGTCCTTTAAGCACATTTGTATCAAAGTGTCTATGATTTTTGACAATTTGTTATTAATTTTCTCGATTTCTGATTGTATCAACTGTTGGTTTGATATGATTGATTTGTCCAATCAAATACATGATTTGGTGATCTCATGATTGGTGAGGTTTGATGTTTGTTTTGATGATAATTAACCTCATGATAGGTGAGGAATAATTAGAATTGGCATACCTCATGATATGCGAGGTTGATTTGATGTCTTGATGATGACCTCATGATAGGTGAGTTTGATTTGATATATTGATGATGACCTCATGATAGGTGAGGTTGATTTGATGTGTGCTCATGAGATTTGATTAGAATTCTCACCAAGATTTGACTTGATTTGATATGGTATCTTGATGTTGTTTTGGTGATTGACATGAATTTATTGACTTTGATTTTCGTTGTGACAATAGGAGCGATTGGGGAACCTCCAGATTCAAGAGCGTTTCCCTTGGACATTTGATCTCATTCCTAGGTTGGCATAGCCTGAGATGGCTATCATCAAATGTTGTGAATTGTCTCCTCTTCTTTACATGCCCCATATTAGGATTAATCGAGGTTTGTTGACAGCTTTAGCCAAGAGGTGGCATAGCGAGCACAACACCTTTCACCTTCCTACTGGTGAGATGACAGTCACCCTGGAAGATGTCTGGTAGATCCTGCAACTTCTGATTGTTGGAGATGTTGCTATATATGATTTGAGAGAGTAGGGTGGAATTGATGCTCTTCGTAGAGTGTTTTAGGATGATTGTATTGTGGGAGAGTGGATTCCATTGCGTGATATGGTTGTTGCATACACCACTTTGTTGACAGTACTTGCTGGTTTCATTGGTGGATTCCTTAGTCCTGATTACAGGTCTAAGGGATTCTTAGTTGGTTGGGGCAAATTTTTGGAGAGCATGGTTGTTCATGGCACCCGATTTTCTTGGGGCATGTGTTTACTTGCCCAGTTATATTATGATTTACATTTAGTTGTGTATCTCAGTGGTTAGAGTTTATTGGTCGGTGCTACTTTGCTTTAGGTATGGGCATGGGAGTGCATGTAGTTATCACACGTCTAGTTCCAGTTAGACAGAGGCCACCTAGGAGACCTTATGTATTTTGATATGCTGGCAAGTTTACCCAGTCTAAACTGGGTAAGTTAGAGTATTGGAGGAGAGTTATTGATGATATAGAGTCTATGACATGGCGTCCTTACCTAGATTGTGATAATTGGGATGATGATGATGTTCAGCTACCATTTCTTTGTCAGTTGATGATCCTAATTGGTCGTGCTCGTCAGGTTTTAGAGAGATTCTTGAGCAGACGTGTCTATAGATAGTATGGGATGGTCTAGGGTATGCCCCAGGGTGTCATTCACTATGCGCATCAGCAGTCGAATACAACAAATTAGGGGCCTTTTTTGTCATATGCTGCAGTAGTTTAGGAGTTTCAGGCTTTACAACCCTTTGTGTGGGACATTCGGCCAGATATTGTCGAGGCTCCTCTTACAATAGATTATGTTGAGTATTGTGCTTTGCATCCATTTCCACTTCTTACTATTCTAGATGAGACTATCCCATTACATGTAGAGGAGGATGTTCTTGTTGCTCGTGGTCATAGATGAAGGAGAGAGGATGTTGGAGGAGTTGAGGAAAAGGATGTTGATGTGGTTGGTGAGGTAGAGGTCGAGCCTGAGGTTGATGTTGGGGGAGAGGAGGATGTTGGTGGCAAGGAGGATGTTGGTGGCGAGAGTAGTGGAGATGAGAGTAGCAGAGATGAGAGTAGTGGAGATGAGAGATTTATTAGTGGAGAGGCTACAATTGGGTCGAGCCCTGCCTTAGATTTTCCTGGTGAGACCATGCCTCGTAAGAGGTAGGCTGTGGGAGATGTTTCAGTGTGGCTGCGAATAACAGATCTTTAGGTGCAGTTAGAGATTGTTCAAGAGCAGCTTCTTCAGACTCAGGGTTTATTAGAGCATACACAGGCTCAAATGAAGGTACAGATTGATTTGCATACAGAGACTCTTTCAGTTGTGTAGGCTTAGTTAGTCACAGCCCAGTCACAAATTGTAGCATTGACAGCTCAGAGAGATGTGATGAAATAAACAATCGAGACAACTCAGGCTTAGGTTACTTCCTTGACAACCAAGAGAGGTGCAGTGAGACAGACATCCGAGACAACTTAGGCTCAGGTTACTTCATTGATAGCTGAGAGAGATGCGGCCAAGTTTGCAGTAGAGGGTGCTCAGGCTTCAACTAATAGATTATAGAGAATAGCAGATGGTACCTCCTTGGAAGATTATATGGGTGAGGTTGCTTGTATTGGTGAGGAGATTAATTTTTATAGAGCGAGGTATTATGATGCAATTCCTTCTGAGCAGAGAGTGAGCTATGCGAGGTCTTGTTCTGCCAGGTCATGATCCAGGACTATCAATGCAGGTGTTACTCAGCCATTACCTAGAGATCCCAGGGATCCTGGTTCTCCTAGTGGTAGGGATCCTGATCTTGCTATGCCTACACCATCTAGAGCTAGCAGCACATGATTGTGTCTGTGATGTACTTTGATTTTTCTGATGCACAACCATTATTGATGTTTTATCTCTCTTCATTTTAGACATCATTGTATACTTGACATTGTGATTTTGATATATATGAGATGCAGTAGATTTTATGGTCCATTATGTGTTTTATATGATTTTCTGATGGATTCATTTTCTTTTGATGTCCTATATGCTATGTGATGGTTTTATTGTTATGATGGTATTTTTGATACATTGTTGTTCTACCTTTGATGTAACTAATGGTAATGTATGGATTTATCTTATATGGATGCATGATGTATATAGATTTATGATTATGGATTGATGTGTTTAGATGATATACTATATGTGATGTGAATGTAAATATGTGGATAAAAAATGTGGAATGATACATGATGTACTAAATTGATGGAATTTATTATCAAATGGATGGGTTATATGTGAATATGTGATATAATAAATGGATGAATGTAATGAGTTATGATGATGATGTATTTTAAGGATAATTGAATGATATAGATATATGTATGTTGAAATGTATGAATGATGAAATGATGATGCAAATGTTTTGAATATATGCAAATAATTATGATGATGCAACCTGTATGATTATGATGTTGTTTTTGTAATTGTCAAGTATACTCAGTCTTGTATGAAAAAAGATAACTATTTAAGGAATGATTCACCAATTTATTTTGTAACAAATACTCTATAGATATGACACTATTATGGATGCAGTCTACTTTTATTATGCAAATCTATATGTAAACATAGGAATTTTAACAATACTTTTGTGCTTTTGTATCATCATTGAGCTAAAAAATGTTGAAAGTGAGTACAAGCATCAATGGTATAATGTAAACCGATGATGACCTGAGTACTACTTTCATGATTTTTGATATTGCAAGTGAACACAAGCATCGATGTATAATTAAACCGAGATAACCTAAGCATTTCTTGTGTAAACAGACACGAATAAACCACTTTTCTATGTGAATTGGAATGCAATCCATGATACTTTGTAGAGAATTTCCCATGATGATTCACACAGTAATTATCATTAATTCATAGAAAACAGACAAAGAAAAATACCATTTCTTCTTCCTAGCTTCTCTAGTTCAATACATCATTGAGTTGCTCCAAAGAAATGATAACAATGATCAAAAGTACAACATATCTTGCATTTGTTTATAGTATTCAATCATTTATTCAAATTAGATCATCCATCTTGATTTTGTGATGTTTTTGTGTTTTCAAGATTTTGGATCAAACTAACCTAATGACCTATCCTAGGGGCCTCGGGGGCTGATCAAAGATTAGCCTTGCCTACGTTATACATGCAGAGACCACGTAGTTCAACTGACACAGACTCATGTTTTTGGCTTTTTGAGACTGACTTTTTGACTTGTTTTTGGATTTTCTGTTATGATATGGATGTCCAATGTGTTTTCTAATGGTGATTGATTTTTCATATTGGGTTGTGTTTCGATCGTTCTTTTTTTTGTTTTTATCCATTTTGTGAATTAAGATTTATGTTGCTCCTAATGATTTTTAGATGTTGCCCCTAGGCCAGTGTGAGGCATGACCATGTGATATGATATGATAATGGATGCAAAAAAATGATGATGGTGAAAGAAACGACCATGACATGTGTCCAAATAGATGGGAGAGCTGATTTGAATCACAAATAGCACCTGTTTCCAGGTTTTTACTATATGTTTTTGTTTCACCTTTTCATTCTTTTTGATTTTTTTTTGTCTTTTTTGTTTTTCTGATTTTTGATTTGTTTGGATTTTGTAGCTTCTTTTCTTTTTTTGGATTTTTTAGGATATTTAAGATGAAATGAGATGATATGACTGATTGAAGGAACAAGATGCCCCATAATAGGGATAATGCAACCATGGCTAAAATGATAGATCAAAGTGAAAGATTCACTGTAGAACTTGTCATACAAGCAACGTATCTCTTGTCAAAAGATGATAATGGTTGATTGATTAAGATGCTAGGAATGATTGATTCCATAAGGCATGATGATGATAAGTACTTAGGATCACTGATTCCTCTAAGTATGATAATATTGATTATTGTTGATGATTGATTGACAAAAGATATGAGGATTGGATAATGTTTTGTAGCTAGGCTCAAATATGATGTGCATGATAAGATTCAATGTTGCAAAGGGACATGATGACATGGATTTTGATAAGCTAGGAGATATGGAATGGAAGAAAGCAAGGATAAAGATAATGAATGGTGATGATCAAGATCAACAAGATAAGATATAGATACAAGGCCCAAGTATTTTTCCCCTATTCCTCATCAAGACCGAGGAAAGGAAGAAATGATGTATTTAGTAAGAATGATGGAATATGGATAAGATGAAAGATATGGTATGGAAGATATGGATAAAGTGTATAGGATAAAATATATGATGTTCAAGAAGATCCTTAACCTTGTCAAGATCAAAGGTGTAAATGTAAGGAATGGGCATAGAAAGGATAATGACCATGAATGATAAGATGGACGAAACTTGTCCCGAAGTGTAGAGTACAAGAGGAATATGGAAGATAGGATATCGATGATAGGGAGATGGAGGAAGGACTTAAGCATCGAGTTTCACAACCAAATATCCCTCTAATAAACCATGGCAATTGGAATTAGACTCCTAAATGTTGGCAGATTAATGATATGATGGAAGAATCTAGGGATTTATGCAAAGGTTTGGATTAAAGGAGAATGATGGGGAATGAATGTTCGATAATGGATAGGAGGTTGGAAGGCCTGTTGATGGATAGATGGAAAGGATGTAAAGATCAAAATTGGTACACACCTTGAAGGGTGGTGGAGTGATGGAGGAAAAAGGGATTTGGAAGGTGATAGGTTATTAGATGAAAAATTGGAGGAATCTTTTGGATTAACAAATTTGGATGCCAATTTAGATTTTATTGCTTCTATGAGACTTTTAGTAATCCACATGATTTTTGACTTTGATTTTTTCTTTTTGGGCCTTTCTAACCTTTGGCATTTTTCTTTTTCATTTATGGACCTTTCTGGTCTTTGAAAATTGCCTTTTTGCTTTTATGGGCCTTTGTGGCCTTTTAGATTTTTCTTTTGATTTTGGATCAAATTTTATTTTATTTTTGCATGTATCTTTGAGGAGACATGTTGATCCTTTGATACATGTGGATTTTGATATAGAAGCTTTTGATATTTGGCACCCAAATTGCTTCCAAGAACAAGGTGAGGGGTGGATTGAGATGAATGATATGGAGGTATTATGGATAAGTTAATGTGGATATAATTTTGAAAGGGCATCAAGGATGTGTTCCTTTGTTGTTCTTGAGAAATAGGATATGGACCTAGGATAGAGGGAAGGTTTGATGGACTAGGATGAGGACCTAGGATAGATGGAAGGTGTGATGAACTAGAATGAGGACCTAGGATAGATGGAAGGTTTGATGGACTAGGAAACTTAGGTGTATAACCAAGGTCGTGGTGATATGGGTTTCTTTGAATAGAAAGGGGTTCTATGACACCTTGCTCATGAAGGTCTAATCCTTGGGTATGTGCACTATCATCATGGAAAAAATAGGCCCTTAAGTGGCGAAAAATTTAAAAAAATCAGAGTTAGGCAACTTGACGTAAAAATTTGAATAAGTTATATATATTATTTCAAAAATATGTAAGAATAGAGTTTGTAGCAAATTGAATTTAGTTTCTAAACTACTAGGTTTATTAAAATATATATATATATATATTTGGTGAAAATTTGAAATTTCAATGCAGTAGTACTTAAATTTTAGGGAAAAAGTAAGAAGTAGGTGTCTATCTAACCATCCTAACCACAATAAAATGATAATATTTTAGATATAAGTAGAGGATTCATGTCCAGATGTGATACATATTTTTTTGTAATTTTTTTCCAAGTAAATAATTAATTATGAATTTTTATTACAACTTTAAAAAAAATAAAACTCGTATGTCTAAACACCTTGTTGGTCAAACTTCATGAAATTCATTTTTCTTTTTTAATCCTATAGTATACAAGACATAGAATGTGATGCATGTTTCAAATTCAAAAATGTGATACCATTTGAAAGCTATAGATGTTTTCAATCAACCTATCAATTAGGACTTTAGTCATGAATAAAATGAATAATAATTATTTATTAAATTCAAAGTAAAGTTATAATTTATATTGGTGGAAATGAGAATCCCCTTTAAAAACCCTTTTCGTTTCATCAATTTTGGGTAAAAAAAGTCGTCAACCACATGGGCCATTATATCACTTACATATTGCCACTTTTTGGCCCATCATGATCCTGCACATACCCCCTTTTCCTTTGTAATTCATACCTTGACACATTCATTTACCAATGGGATATTTATTGTTTATGAAACAAGATATGAGTCCATTTTGGGGAGGATATGATATGGATGAGAGGATAGTTGTTGGAAGTAAACTAGAATGGATAAAGGTGGAGGATCCCAATTTATAGGTGTGGGGTTCATGGATAGCTTGAATAGGTGTGATAGGTTCTTGACATGGGATGATGGGGTGTTTTGATCTTGACTTGGAAAAGGATTATGAAGTGGTATGATAGGAATATCTTCATCATGAGAAGGATAATCATCTTCATGGGATGAAAGGGTATCCTTGAATGGAAGCATATCTTAGTCTTGATGAGGAAGGGAATCATCATATTTTGTAGAAAGAATATCTCGATCATCAGTTGGTAAGACACCATTAGATAGGATGGAAGAACTATCATGCTCTTGTGATGCAATATAATCATGAAATGGTATGGATTTATTAGATGGCGTGGAAGAAGAACTTAGAAGGATACTTGTCTCTTGAGATGGAAGGGAATTATTTTGGATGAAAAGTGAAAGGAGGGGATCATCATAAAATTCTTGAGAAATGGGATCTTGATCAAAGATTGGAAGAATTTGTGGAATTTTGATATCATTGGATGGAGTGGAAAGAATATTTTGATCTCGATGTGTAGGGGAGTCTATGCTAGTGTGCTTTGGATTGAGAGATTCACAATAATTATTGGATGTTGAAGATATGATAGAAGTGGATGATTGGATGGAATTGTTAACTTGAGTGAGAGAATCTTGAGGTTTATTTTGGCTTATGGTGGATGGAGATAAATGCATGACATGACAAGATTGCTCAATATCATTTGTGTTTGAGGATTTATATTTGGGCTTATTGAAGTTATGCAAAAATTCAATGACATTAAACTTGGATGATGTAGCTTTGGGTGAAGGTCTCATGTTCATTGTTTGGTCAAGAGTATATGGGTAGATGTCTGGCAGTAGATATCTTTCTGTGTTTGTTTCCCTTTGTATGTCCCAAATTTGTTGTTGAAGTTTTTTGATTTGATGAGATAAAGCATTCAATTGATCCTCATCTATTTCAGCCATGGTGGTTTGAGTTTCAATTTCCTGTTCTTTGGATTTTTGACTCTTGTTGTGAGGTATTTCTTGATAAATGTTGTGGATTTCCAATCCTTAATCATAAATTTCACTGTTTGATTATGTTTTGACTCTTTTGTGTTTTTTTTTTTTTATGATCTTTATCTAGATTTTAATGATTTTGAAATACACAACACTCAAATGAAGATAGTTGTTTTTAAGAGTTATAATCTAAATAGATAGTGTATGTTCAAAAGAACCATGCATGGCCCTATTTTCACTGGTTTGATAACAAAAATGCACTTCAGATAGACTCACTCTTAAGGTCAAAAGGTCGTCGTTATACTCAATAGCCCATAGTTTAAAATTGCATCGACTCACAGTCATGTCACCCCCTAGAGGGCGCCTGTGTTTTTGTCTTTTCCAAGTGCGTACTCAAGGTTAGATTTTCTTGATCCCCTAAGCAAACAGTCCTTGGAAATTATATGGTGAGTGTCTTGGGGGAAGATTCTTCCCTCCCCTTGCATTGCAAGTATTACAATGTTTGGTTACTGACTTGGCTGGCTACTACACTATGGTTCTTAGAAAAGGTTTCCGTTCAGAGCAGAAAGTGATAAACTCCCTCAAGAGACCTCCCAACCTTTATAACAAAGGTTTTGGGGATGGTTATCTTGTACACTTTCGACAAAAGTGAGTTTCCCTAGATTTTCTTTAACTTTTATAGTGGGGTGGAAAAACCTAGCTTTGGTTTGAACCCACTTAGGTCATTCCCGTAGGGTGAGTACTTTTTCCTAGTATGGAAGGCCTTCTAAAGGATGTAATAAAACTTGAAGAAGGCATAAAAAGGATGAGTCTGGCTTTTTGGATCACCTAGTTAAGGGGAGAGCATATTCCTATCAACCATTCAAACACATAAACCACTTGTTTAAATTTTAGAGCCCAAATGAAATATTTTCTAATCTATGTGAAGATGTTGCTTCACAGTGAAGATGTTGCTTCACAAAAAGACATGGTGTTCATTTTAAAATCCCAATTTGAAAAGTTTGGTGACTACCCTAGATTGATAAATTTTAGTCCAATTGATAATGTGACTATCCAAGGATTGATTCATTTTAAACCAACTAAAGAAGTGTCTATCCTAGATTGATTTATTTTAAGTCCAAATCCAAAAACTAGTGAGTTTCTAATGTTCTTTTTAACCAACTTTGACAAAGCTTGTGTAGATGGTTAATTTTAAGCCCAAAGTAATGCTAGTTAGTCCTAAAACATGAATGAAAAATAACATATGATGGGTTATTTTCCCATGAGTGTTTGAAAACACTATTAAAATGGATATCAAATGCTTAATTTCACTTCAATGCTCCATGTTCTTCTTAAAACCTGCAATAAATGCTCAAAAATGTTAGATGAGATGAAGAAATAATAAGATATAAGGGTTAGATGAATGATTAAGCATAAAAACCCTAAAGCTTAGACCAAGTTACAATGTGATTTGAATTTAAATGTAAAATTGAAAACTTTAACTCTACAAAAAGTGAGAAATACCTACACCATTGCATAGCTTATGAAATTCTACCCTATTTCAAAAAGAAAAGTTTTGAAAAAGACCTATGTATGACCAAGATATGGTCATTTTAAGATTGACTGCCAAAGTGCTAAAACAGAGGTCAAAAGTGCTACAGAATTCCTCAGAAGTGCTAAAACAGAGGTCAAAAGTGCTATAGAATTCCTCAGAAGTGCTAAAACAGAGTTGTTTTTTTTTTTTTTTATAAATATTTGACTATGTTTTGTTAGATGCACTAAAAGAAATGTTAGAAGTGCTATAGTTTTCGTCAGAAGCACTATAGAATTAGGCTAAAGCGCTATAATATTTTAGAAATGTGCTAAAACAGATGCTAGATGTTATAGTCGACCTGTGCTGGATTGTAGAATTGAAGCGCTAAAACAGTCCTTCAAAGTGCTATACTTTTCCTTAGAAGTGCTAGAACAGTCCTTCAAAGCACTATACTTCTCCTTAGAAGTGCTATAGAATCTTTCAATCGTGCTAAAACATATTACACCAAATTCCTGTACAAAAAATTTTCAGAAAAAGTTGTTAAAAACATGGGGTACGGCCCCACGGTGGGCGCTAGAATGTCAGTGTGAAAAATGTAAACTAAATACAATTAAATACACCTCTTAATGAAACATTGTATCAAGATTTAACACAAATCAAACTAATTTAAAACAAAGAAAAGCTCGAAAGTGTCTCATTGTCTCCTATCTCCAAAGATTTATCAAATTATAGAAGCTCTCAGATTTGTAAGCACCATAACTGTTTAAAATGCCTATCTAGAGAATGGAATGGTTGCTAAATGCAATGATGTGATGATTGCTAATGATTTCTAGATGATATGGAGCTACCGTAAACTATCTTGACATGAAACCTACTAAATGGAAGCTACAGTAAAAACTAATGATGTTGCTGTGATATGAAATCTAATAATGCCATGATGCTATGATGATACTAAAATGCTAATGCTAATCCTTATGATTGCTTGGTTGCTTGAGTACTAATTCTTGCAGATTAAGTTTGCATAAAAGATGATAATTCTCAGATGATTTTGATGCTTCAAAAGGTTGTATATATAGATTTCTGGCAATAGTTTTGCACAGGGGTAACACAACAGAGGCTGAGATTAAATCTAGAGATTTTGAATGGTATGAGATGAGAAGGTGGAGCTAATCATGGAAGATTGTTCCTCCCCATGAAAACACCATGCAAGATGCGAGGAAAGATTTGAGGCAGAAGATTGAGAGGATTTCCTACAGGTTTGTCCTTGAGGCTTTTCCCGTGAATGCCAGTTGCATTAATTAGATTTGAAAAATATAATTTTATTGGTGAGTGAATAGAGGGATTTATGCATTTATTTGAATATATTTTATTTATTCAAATTAGCAAAAAGGGAATAAATAATTTAATAAAATAAACTATAGAAGTTTGTTTATTAAATTAAATAGAAGAAGAGAAGTATGATGTAATAATTAAATAATGTCAACTATTGAAGTTGAATATTTAATTTAAGATAGAATTTAATGGATAAAGTATAAAAGAAATAATAATGATAATATTTAAATAAAACAAAGTATTTAATTTTGTTTATTTAATTAAGAGGGAAATAATATGATAAAATAGAAGAATTAATAGTGAACTTAATATAAATAAATATTTCTATTTATTTACTAAGTAGATGAATTTATGATTAATTAATCAAATAAGTTGTATTTAATTAATTAGATTCTCTAAACCATTTTTAGGTGTCTACAATACCTTTATTGAATCCAACCTTCAACAAATACTTGTCCAATCTAGCATACCTTGCTCTTGGGGCTTGCTTAAGTCCATACAATGCTTTCTTTAACCAACAAACCATATCTCCCTGAACAGTTAATTGAAATCCACCAGTTTTATCAACATACACTTCTTCTTCCAATTTTCCATTTAGAAATGCTAACTTGACATCCATCTGATAAACCTTGTAGTTTTTGTAAGAAGCATAAGTAAGAAATAGTTCATAGCTTCAATCCTAGCAACAGGGGAAAAAGTTTCTTCAAAGTCAATTCCTTCCATCTATGAATATCCTTTGCACACCAATCTTGCTTTGTTTCTAACAACTTCACCTTGCTCATTCATCTTGTTTGAAAAGACCCATTTAGTTCCAATTACATTTTTGTTCTTAGGTCTAGGAACAAGAATCCATGTATTATTCTTCTCAATTTTTTGTAGCTCTTTTTTCATTGCTTCCACCCAATGTTCATATTTGCATGCTTCATTCACACTATTAGACCCAGTCTTTGAAATCAGATAGTATTCTTCAACAATCTTTCTCCTAGTCTAAAAACATTTATTCTTATCACCTATAATCTGATATTTTGAATGATTTAGTCTTGCATACCTTGGATTCTTAGGATGTTCTTGAACTTTTGGCTCTTGTGATCTCTCTTCTGCACTTTCATTAGTTCCTTCCTCTTGATTTCCTTGATTCACCAGAATGATGTAAACTTGATTTTGAGTCTATACATTCTTTCATGTGACTAAACTATTATTCTAATCATCTGAATCATATCCACAGGCTCTGGATGGTCTAGCTATGTCTTCATCAACCTTGACATTTTTACTTTCAACTACTTTCCTCAATATCTTGTTGTAGCATCGGTAGGCCTTTCTCTTAGTAGAATAACCAAGAAATGTTCCTTCATCACTCCTAGAATCAAACTTTCCTATCTCTTCATCTCTTTTGATATAACATTTACTCCCAAAGATTTTAAAATATCTAACTGTAGGCTTATGACCAGTCCATCGCTCAAAAGGGGTCTTACTAGTATCATCTTTGACTTGTACCTAGTTGAGGATGTAAATATTAGTACTCACAACTTCTCTCCAATAGATATGATGAACATTTCCTTCCAACATCATAGTCCTAGCAGCATCTTCAACTGTCATATTCTTCCTTTCCACAACTCCATTTTGCTAAGGGGTCCGTGGGGAAGATAATTGTCTCCTTATCCCATGCACTTCACAAAAATAATTAAACTCGTGAGAAGTGAATTCACCACCTCTATTTGATCTCAGACATTTAATCTTTAGACATATCTTTGTCTCAACCATAGCCTTAAAAGTATTGAATTTCTCCAAAGCTTTAGATTTCTCCCTTTAGAAGGTAACCCTCATCAATCTAGAGTAATCATCAATAAGTAACATGAAGTACCTGTCTCCTTGTAAACTTCTAATTCTAGAAGGATCACACAAATCAGTATGAACAAGATCCAACAATTCTTTTGAACAATACTATTTGCTCCGAAATGAAATTCTAGTTTGCTTCCCTAACTGAAATTCCTTGCATATAGTATTAGTAGGCTTTACTAACTTAGGAAGATCTCTCACTGCCTGAGTAGAATGTATCTTGATAATATTGTCAAAGTTTACATGACACATTCTTCTATGCCACAACCAACTTTCATCAACTTGAGCAATCAGACAACTTTTACTAGCAACATTCAGGTGAAAGATGTTACCTTTTTTTTTTTCCCTGAAGCAATAAAATTTTTGGAACTTCCCAATATTCTTTACTTACCATTCTTGAATTTAAGATTGTATCCCTTGTCAACCATTTGTCCAACACTTAAAATATTATGCTTAAAACCTTCCACATATAGAACATTATTAGTATTATTCTTACCATCAAGAGAAATGGATCCTCTACCATGGATTACACCAGCTTTGTCATCACCAAATCTTACAACACCACCATCATACTTTTCTAGACTCACAAAATTTCTTTTATCACTTGTCATGTGATGAGAACATCCACTGTCAATCACCCATTCATCTTTCTCTTCAACTCGAGCAGCTAGGGCTTTCTCCACATTTGAGCAACTAACAAATTCAGTAGGGGTAGGATCATTTTCTTTGATAGAAATAAATACCCATTCATCTTCACTTGCATTCTCTTTATCAGATTCATCATCTATCACACCTTCATTAGCAGCATAATAGAACTTTCTTTGAAATCTAGGCTTGTTATGTCTTGTCTTAGGGACTCTTTCTGGACACCTTGATGAAAAATTACCTATCGTATTGCAAAAATAACATTTAATAGGAAATTTTCCTTTATACTTACGTTCTCCTCTGGCTTCTCTCTTAACAATAAGTGCTTCAATCTCCTCTAGCTTTCTCTCCTCTTATTCAATATCTCTTATTTCCTCCTCATACTTGAATACCTTTCTAGAAGAACTTCCTCCTGGATCATATCTCTTTTTATATATTTCGGAGGTAGTAGCCTTGAATGTAGATTATATCTTAGGAAGAGCATCACCAAATTCACTCAACTCAAAAGCAATAAGCTTACCAATCAACATATCTCTGGTTGTATTTTTTACAGTCTGGAGCTCTTCAATAGCAGTAGCTTTGACTTTGTATGCATCAGGCAATGATCTAAGCACTTTAGCAACAATATTTGATTCTTCCAACTGTCCACCAACACATTTGATACCATACACAAGTTCATTCAATCTTTGCATGAAAGTATTAATGTTCTCATCATTACCCATTCTCAACATTTCATATTTCCCTTTCAGACTTTGTAACTTAGCAATATTTACATTAGCATCACCTTCATACAAAGTTTCCAACTTTTTCTAGATCGCATAAGCAGTCTTTAGATCCATAACATTTGTCATCTCAGAATTAGTCAAGGCACTCAACAATGTTTCCTTAGCCCCCTAATATTGTACTTAGCATCCCTAATCTTAGCAGTAGTAGTAGGACCATTCTGAGGAATAACATACCTATTGTTTGTAATGCTCCAGTAGGGTTCACCAATGCATCTCATATGAAACTCCATTTGAGTCTTCCACAGAGAATAATTTGTTCCATCAAATCTTGGACTATCCTTCTTGTATGTCACTATCCCGAATCACCTCAAGTTGTTAAACTTCTTCCAAGGAACCTGCTCTGATACCAATTGTTGGCAACACAAGGGTAGACAACTGAGAGGGAAGGTGAATCATTTTTCATAGAATTTCAAACTTATTTCAAATTATTAACCTTATTCTCAGATTTGATCAATAACCATGAAAGCATAAATCAACAATACATTAGAAACAGACATAACACCAAGATTT